>NJDC01001999.1:16206-47127 GCA_002245475.1 Calephelis virginiensis | reverse complement strand
AGAGAGAGAGAGAGAGAGAGAGAGAGAGAGAGGGAGAGAGAGAGAGAGAGTTTCACTTATATCGTGTGAGAATTGCACACACATCTTTTTTCCAATGTCTAGGAGTGCGAAGTTTGCCAGTTGTCTGGTATTATATTCCTCGGAAAACTTTGATTAAAAACCTCACAAATTAAATCTTTTCTGTTTTTATTGAATTTGAAAAAAATAAATGCATTCTATAAAGTTAGTGCCCAGCAGAATCGAGATCAATATCAAATAATTTTCTTATAAGTATTGTCGCAATTCCAAATAGAATAATACGAATGGTCACAAATGTTTTCTCCACTTAAGTCACCCCGTCCTTTTCGAGTACCTTTAAAAGGTTCTTTAAAAGAGGTCTGAACAAGTGTTTAACATACGATAACATGTATAAAATGTCATGTATTTTTTCACAAACAGAAACTTGAAACTATCAAGATTTGGAGGCTTATGTACGACCCGTTGTCGGTGTTGTTGTTCGTTTTACGTGAACTTTAGTTATTGATACAAGGATAAGGTTTTCTAACCGTATAATTGTACCCTTCTGGCAATTAGCCTTGACTATGAATGGGTGATTGAGTTTTTTTTATTAAAAATAATAATTACATTTTTATATAATAAGACAGAGAACAAGTACACTGGTCTCCAAAGGTAAGGTTTGTAGATGCCAAAGACATTGCTGGGGCGTCGCTTTCCTGTGGCTGGAATTTAGAGTCTAATGTGTAAGTATCGGCTACCGTACCCTCTTAACCGGAACACGATAGTTCTGAATACGATATTTATTATGTCAAATTGCCTGTCACTGGTGGATCACTAACCAGATAAGTTTCTATCTCTAATACCTGTGGTCTTGTTCGTAATTTTTGAAGTGAAAACTTCTTTAGTGGCATTACGCACTTTTTTTGGAATTGGTTAAGACTTCTAAACTCACGTTAACACACGTGACCTGAAATTTCGTAAGACGGCGCAGGGCACTTGCACGAATGTCCGTGTTGTCATGTTTGTGTACGATAGCGCAATAAATGAAAATTGTATTCTACCACATAAATGATGGTACTTTTATACTGATAATTAAAGCAATTCGTGCAAAATTATTCCCTGACCATTCCAAAATATCAAAAATGCACAGCGTTAATATTAACGTTCTTACTTCTGCCGGCACTCCCGGAGTGCAACCCATCGTTTTTTTCAAATTTATGATGACTTCTGATGAGATATCCGAAAGGAAGGCAGATGGTTTATGAAAAGCTAGGAAACAGAACCAACACGAGTAAAATAATATTAAATACTAACTAATCTACTTATAAATCTTAATGGATATGAAGAACATATAGAAAGAAGAACAAAAATTGTGAATTTCTATAAATTTTAAAGAAAGAAAAAATTTCGCCCCAGACAGGATTTGAACCTGTAACCTTTCGTATCAAGCCGACGAATGCTCTAACTAATTGAGCCTCTGAGGATTCAAGTCCCGTGGCGAAATTTTTAATTCCTTTCTAACCCGTTAACGCGGGTAGTTATGTCCTATAGATACACAATTCTGAGTACCCACCAAATGAGTTCATCATTACAGATGAAATTCACATTTTAGAATGGCCATAACTTTCGTTTTTCGCAACTTATTTTTATTTTAGCACTTGCCCTGTGCTTGGGATAAATTTCTATAAGTGTTCGCCCCGTCTTCCTTAGTGGCTCAATTAGTTAGAGCATTCGTCGGCTTGAGACGAAAGGTTACAGGTTCAAATCCTGTCTGGGGCGAAATTTTTTCTTTCTTTAAAATTTATAGAAATTTATCCCAAGCACAGGGCAAGTGCTAAAATAAAAATTGTAAATAATAAACTTCCCCGCGAATCTGTAAATCTAATAATACCCATCACTTGAGCTTATCCCAAAGATTAGTTGCCGGCTTGCCGCTTTTTTTCTGTGATTGCGTTTCATGAAATAAGTATTGGCTTATTTTGTAGTACAAGAGTAATTGAATTATTTATGTGATTGAACCCTATTGGAATCCTATTAATATTATAAATGCGAAAGTTTGTAAGTATGGATGTATGGATGTTTGTTACTCTTTCACGCTCGAATGGCTGAACGGATTTGTCTGAAATTTGGAAAACAGATAGATTGTGACCTAGATTAACATATAGGCTATCTTTAATCCCGATCGCACACCGGGTTTCTGTGAAAACGCGGGCGAAGCCGCAGGTAGTAGCTAGTTCTTAATATGAATTCTAGTTGGTTCAAACTAATACTATTTTTTAACACATAAAAAATACACGCACTGACGCGAACGCTTCAACATACTTTTGTTGGAAAAAAATGCCAAATAGAATATAAAAATATTAAAAAACTAGCTGTCCCGGCGAACTTGGTTCCACTCGTTCAGTTTGTATGGGAATTTTTTCCTGCAATTTTATTGGTTGCTCTCTTCTTATGAATTTTTTTTCTGACAATAACTAACACAACAAAGAAATAATTATCCAAATCGGTTCAATCACTCGGATCGGATCGGATCGGAATCGGATGTTATGCGCTTACTAACACATTTAGCAATTGATTTTTATATTATAGATATATTATGTAATACCCATTCAGTGTGGTCATAGCATTACACCTGAACAAATGAACCAATTTTGTTAATTATTTTTCTTTGTATTGATTGTTATCAGGAAAAGGATTATATGCAGAGAAATACCAGGAAAATTGTTGGGAAAATGGGAAAAACCCGTCTTTAATATGGACCGTACTAACTGTAACAAGTTAGTAGCTCTTTATTTTTATGATATTGGAAGGCAAGCAAGCAGTCGTAATGATGCGTTGTCAACCTGAGACTGGGATATTGGGATTCGAGCAAAATTAAGTTTACCGGCTACCTTGACCTTCGAAATCGTACACGTCTACACCAATAATTGACATTATGGTGGCAGGAATAGGTAAGACGGTAGTTCCAATCCGGGCGAGTCGCTGCGAAACTCTACCACCTGGTCAAATGTCACGGTGTTAGTAACGGTAAACATATGCTCGCATTTCACGACTTGCCTGGCAGGATGGCTAAGGAGCCCGGACCAACACGGGAAAAAAAGCTGTGAAGCCTCACGATATTCACCAGATCCGCGAGTAAATAATTATAGGTTAAGAATAATTATCAGTTTGTAGACTATAAAATCGTTTCAAAGTTAATTAGTTAAGAGGCTTTAAGTCTGAATAAACAGAATATTATTTCATTGAAAATTACTTTGATATTTTGCATAAAAGAGCCTTGATATTCGTAGCTCAGGTAAATTAATGAAGTGTTATTCATTAATTATTGGAAAATGTTGCTCAAAAATAGATATAAATAATAATACTGACTAGCATTGTGAAGCGGAAACAATAAAACTTATAACAAATTTGGTTAAAATCGAGGAAACATATTTAAGCAGCAAATGATTTAAGGCATATAATTAACCACGAGTTTTGCCTTCCGCCGAACGAGGGTTGGGTTCGATTCTTGATGGAGTAAATTAAGTATTTGTGTGATAAATATCTAAGTGTCTGGATTTTTAAATTTCGGTCATTTCGGCTAACACTTTTTTTTACTCTTCTATAAATGCAAAAGAGCAAGTGGGTCACCTGATGGAAAGTGATCACCTCCGCCCACGAATATCCACAACACCAGGGGTATCACAGATGCATTGCCGATCTTCAAGGAATGAGTACGCTCTTTTCTTGAAGGTTCCTAAGTCATAATTGTAATATAATTGTAATGTTTATGTATATTTATATGTATATATTAATTTAGATGACATATATATTTATTATTATTTTTAAGTGCTTCATAGTCAATGTGTATCTACACTTGTCTATGTTTATGTTTGTTTCTGTTTTTCCTTTTCACGGGTCAGCTGGTATAAATCTCTGTTGCTGGAGATAAGCTCGCCCATTGTACTGTATTATCTTTATGTTTGTTATAACGTTTTGTGTACAATAACGATACTATTATTATTATAATTATTTGGGTATACCTCGGTAACTGATTCCACAAAGATGTTATGCGGGGTAAGAAATGTCTTTGGAATCGCAAATTTGTAGATCGCCACGCATCAAGATGATGCGCATGATACCTTAGCTCTGACGCGATGTCCGAAGGTAAAAACTGGACTGGAATTAAATCAAACAACTCCTCAGAGCATTCCCCATGAGAGATGCGGTAGAGAAAACTGAGTGAACCAACATCTCTACGCAACGCTAAGGAATAAAGCCGATTGGTAATTGCCCGGTCATTGACAATTCGAATTGCTCTACGTTGAAGTGTTATCAGGGGTTACAAAAATATTTTACTTTTAGTAATATTCATAGGTAACTCATAAATCGAAGCCAGTCTCTTTAAATATTAATTAAAAGCCACGTCGGATCACAATCAAACATATACAACATCATTTCAAAATTATTACCTACCTTCCCAAAAAAAGGATTATTAAAATCTGTCGTCTCTTTGGTCTAGCTTTTAAGGTGTTGGACTTGACTTCTTGCAGTACCGGGTTCGATTCCCGGGTCGGGCATAAAAAATATATGGTTGTCCCAATTTTCTAATAAAAAAATGTTGTTTGAGATTGAGTATGTGGCCGGTTGGCGATGGGCTTGCCACCTATCACGTTGTGGGCTTAGTGATGGGTGCCCTGTGACTCTGCCTACCTTGTCGGGGATATGGGCGTGAAGATATTTTTTGTGGGCTTAGTGTCTTCGGCTAGTCGTGGGTGCCTGTAACTCTGTCTACTTTGTCGGGGATATGGGCGTGAAGATATTTTTTTTATTAAGATCTGTTCGCCATTGGCTGAGTAAAAACTTGCAGTGAAATTGATGATACCCTCTTTTTTTGGAGATGTTTAACTTTTTATATAAATGGAAAACGCTTTTGTTAGATTACGACCGTTCTGCTCTATTTATGCGGTAGAGTTTTCTTAGCAGAGACAAAAGTAATCTTTTAAGTTTATTGCGACGCATATTTTTAAGTTAGTGCTTTATAAATGTTATATGTATGCAGAGAAGACATGGCGAATGTACTTTATGGGGCAACTTAGCAATTAAACCTTGCATTATATATTTTTTCATTTCATAGAGTAGCTTCCTAGATTTATTATTTTCAGCAATGTGTAAGAAGATAAGTGGTTTTTTAATAGAATCTATACTTGTTATCGTTATCGTCGGCACTTGGTGTAATTCCATTGTATACACACGTTTTTTGTAGTTAACACTTGTACTTATCCACTGTATACTTTATTTAACACTTTCTGTTACTTTTTAGCCAACCGGTTTCACTTTTAACAGCATCATCATGTAAAAAACTTTCATTCTTTTACTACACACTGGGAAGTGGGAAGACATTTCCAAGAATGATTTTCTCATTTCATTTTAATATAATTATTCATTAATTATATTAAATCGTCAGGGATTAGTGTGAATGGAGCGTTGGGTAAGCTATTCCAAAGCGAGGTTTGGAGTCAAAAAGCTAGACTCGCTTTGCATAAATAAACACAAACACACAAACACACACACACACACACACACAAACACACACACACACACACACAAACACACACAAACACACACATACACACAAACACACACACACACACAAACACACACACACACACACAAACTTTTTTACTTTTAAAAATTGTAACAATATCATACAATTATATAAATATTATAAATAATATTAAAGGACTAATAATTGTTGTGTGAGCAGAACATACTTCCTCATTGTCCAGAGGTGGGCGTAAATGTCTGCGACACAGTTTTTAATTATAGCAGTCGTTTACGTGCAATTTGTATTTGTAAACTAATGTTTTATATGTTCAATAAATCTTTTGAAATCTTTTTTGAAATTCTGTGCTTATCCCAACGTTATTGTATGGAAGCGAAAGTTACCCAAATCTCAGTAAGAGCATGAAAGTAGGATTAATGCCATCAAAATGAGAGCACTACGGAAAATCTGTGGTGTAATGCTCGCTGACCGCATTCACAACAGTGAGATCTGAGAAAGAGTGGGATTGAAAGAAAGTGTTGGTGTTAAAGTGCGAAAGGGCATGCTCCGCTGGTTTGGTCATGTTGTAGGAATGACAGATAAAAGATTGACACAACAGATATACAATGCAAATGTGGATGGATGATACCCGGGGAGACCAAGGCTGACATTCCACGATAAGATCACTCGGATATTATCTGAGGGTGGTGTCAAGAGTCTCCGAAACCGGCGTTTTTGTATAAAAAGGGTAATTAATGTGAAGGAAGCTAGACAGGTTTGTCAGAATTGTGAGGTCTGGCACTCGATACTCTCTACCTACCGCTTAAGTGACTTGGCGTGAAGATATGTATGTATGTATAATTATTCAGTACATTGAGTTGTGTGATGAATCAAACAGATCAGTTTCTTACTAACATTTACAGTTACTACTATGCCCTTTTGTATGAGTAACTATTGTAAGAGTACATATAGTCCTGTAGGGTTACTATTGAACCTCGATTTCGATCAAATTGGACTTCTATTGTTGCAGTACATATAGTCCTGTAGGGTTACTATTGACCTCGATTTCGATCAAATTGGACTTCTATTGTTGCAGTACATATAGTCCTGTAGGGTTACTATTGACCTCGATTTCGATCAAATTGGACTTGAAGAATCGAAAACGAATTGTTATTAAAATGAGGAATACAGTAACTCTACTGGTCTAATTTGGAAAAAGAACTTAAATAGACATCGCACCTTTCAGGAACGAAACAACTCGGAAATTAGTCTATTTTTTGGCGTTCTTTTTTTTATGATAAAGGAAGGCAAACAAGCAGACGTATTTCCTGATGGTAAGAAATTCATGTCGCCTAGAAACACCAAAGGTGGTAATGGTGCGTTGCCAACCTGAGGTCGGAATGTTAGGCCTCGAGCAAAATTAAGTTTACCGGCTACCTTACCCTCCGAACCGGAACACGTCATGACGTTATGGCGGCTGGAATAGGTAAGGCAGTGTTACCAATCCATGCGAAGTGTTGCGAAACTCTACCACCTAGTTCTAGTCTATTTTTGCGTTATAATATAATATGCCTAAAATACAGGTTATTACTAATTCGTGTTGAATAACTTACCCAACAAAAGCTAAAGTGAACACTGTAACTTCTATGAGAAATGAATGTCTCGATAAGTATGTCGTAGTTTTTTATTATCCAATATTCAGAGCAGGAAATGTTTACAAAGTATCAAATACTGTTGGATCCGAAAACTTTACCCGATATTCAGGCATTTAACAAACACTTATACAAACGGCAACTAGTATAAGAGAAATATTAAGGATATTGAGTTCTTTTGATCTTAATATACCATCGCTTTTTAAAAAATATTCTCTAATATTAAAATATTTAACAATGTAAGAGGTGTAATTTTTTAATACACCGCGAATATTTTTAATTTGTTTTCTTAGCATGACCATAGTGCTGTATTGTAAATGAGTGTCAGGCTTAATCTGAAAGTCTACCAGTTACCATACTTAGTATACTAACTATATAACAAACTCAACTAACATGCCTGTACTCTGGACCCATACACAATACTGTTATTATGGAGGTAAAGTAAGTCGTTGGACTTCTACTCGGGCAAGATAATGCGTAGCATTCTACCACTGGTGTTTTTGTTGGTATACCTGCCTCTTACGAACCAGAGAGAAGCACATAGACTATTTGACACAGGGGTCAGTGCGGTGGTAGCGCGAGCGCAAGGTATCACGGAGCGAGCCATAGCCGCGCTTTATCGCCCGAGCGTCGTCTTGCTTCCCTGTATCGAAAACCTACCTATAAGTTTGCAATTTACTACTAGATGATAGTACTCGCGCTTGGCCTGTTCTTTATTAAATAATATATGTGTACAGAAAAAATGTGTGTAATCCAAAAACCTCTGGAATTAAGTATTTGCTCAGTATTTTTAATCCAATGATTTATACTTTTAAAATTTGTTGAAATTATATTATTATAATATTTGAAGGTACGCACATTATTCCTGTAAATGTAGTAATTAATGTATTTAAAAAAAATCTGTTTCTAAGAAAACTGAGATCATATTTATTTGATGAAGTCATACTTAAAGTCATACTTTATACTTATAGTACTACAAAGGTTTTATTAGGATTATCATATCTTTTTCCGAAAAAATATTTTCAGTAGAAACGCTGGTAACTTATTTTTTCCAGGACGCGAATGTCAAAAAGTGTATTTTAGTGGAAACTAGCTGTTCCCGCGAACTTCGTTCCGGCCTTTTTGTTTGTATGAAAAATAAAAATGTTGTTTTTCCCAGTTTCTCACAATTGAACAGGATAAAACTATACTATGTCCTTTTCCTGGTTTTAAGCTACCTCCCCACCAATTTTCAGCCTAATCGGTTCAGCCGTTCTTGAGTTATAAACATTTATTTATTCTTTTATAGATTGTATAGATTTACGATTTTTACCTATTTAGCTAAATTTATTTAATAGTGTTTCGGTTTTTAAACTTCTTTAAAGAATTTAGTGAATCATTAGTACCTGTACATAAAAAGTTATTATTAATAATTATTTGTTCTGAAAAGTTTAGTATATTTGTAAGAATAATTTGGCACATTTGGGACATAAAGCGCTTTTATGTTTAATCCTTTACGTAAATGCGAGTTTTGTTAATAAGAAGGTGAACCTAATCCTCTGGGATTGTTCTAGATGGATTAAATTCTTATTACATTATGTAGAAAATAAGATGATCGCAGCAGACGTTACTCGATAATGATAATTGAATATTTTACGTAATTGCGAAAGCTCGCAGACGAAAAGCAATTGTTATAATCACACTGAAACGTGCGAGAGTTGCAATGGGGGAAGGTTGGTACTTTTGATTGGCACTGTTGAACACTTTCACTAAATTTTGTTTAATAAAACGCATCTAAGATGAGATAAAGAGATAAAGTTCTAGCATTGTTGAGAAAATATTTTATGGAAAAGGATTGAGCCAACTATAAAATTATTTATTCTTAGACTTTCGTACCATAAGTGAAAAAAAAACGGAGTTCTTGCAGGATTACTTTGTTGGACATATTTCTGTCAAGCAAGATCGTTTTGCTTAGAAACCCGTCGAGATTGTCAGCTGAATATAGCAAATGGTCTAGTCACTGTCCTTTGCCTTGGCGAAAAAACCAAACGTAGAAGCCAAAGTGTTTTTGCCAAATTTTTAATTTTTTTTTCAAATTTTCTCAAATTTTCGAAACTCGCAAGGAAACCAAAGCTTACAGGGTACTTCCTGTGCACTCAACACCTTGAAATTTATGAATATATAAGAATGAAATGACTTCTTCAAGCACAGATGAAAGAAAAATCGCGAAAACTGTAAATATTAGTTATTTCATATCGCGATGGGTAAACTTCTTTTTATATATCTACAGATTTGTAAGGAGTAAATACATGTGTAATTGAATAACCAACCAACTAAATATCGAAACAATTTTCATACATATGCATTTATAATATACTAGCCGTCCCAACGAATTTCTTATCGCTTGACATCAACAATAATCAAAGCATTATCTTTCCCATTTTTACTACGATTTTCAAGTTTTTCCTATTCATAAGAACCTTTTGTCAATAGCTAACATAACAAAAAAACAAAGTCGGTGTATCCATTTATATGTAAATATTGAGAGACAAACAAGCAGACGGATTTCCTGATGGTAAAAAATTCACGCCGCCTAGAGACGCAAAATGTGGTAATGGTGCGTTGCCAACCTGAGGCCGGTTGCTGATATTAGACCTCAAACAAAATTAAGTTTACCGGCTACCTTACCCTCCCAACTGGAACACGTCAATGGCAAGTACTGACGTTATGGCGGCAGGAACAGGTAAGGCGTTGGTACCAATCCGGAAGATTCGCTGCGAAATTCTACACCTAGTCAGATGTCACGGTGTTAGTGACGGTATGCTTATGCTTATCTTTTACGAGCTGCCTGGCTGGAAGGCAGATGGATCTACAAAGGAGTTCAAACCAACATGGGTATGTGATAACGACGCGAAATGGGGATATATGACTTGAAATAAAAATTGTACTTAGAGAACAATAATTACTGAACGAAATAAAAATTAACATGTTCAATTCACGAAACTGCCGGTTTACAATTACAATCGTATAAAATTCATTTACTTTGACCAAAGTGCACCGTTTCCCTTTAGCCACACGAGCTGCTGTTAACTCTACGACCACATGATTTACGTGCGTTCGTAGTTAAATAAAATGCAACGTGGATTTCATTTGTAATAAATGTGAAGGTAGCGAGGTAGGTTGGAAGGAATCGTGATATTGGTAATAACTTTGATGCGCACTCACTCAATTAACTAAAAAGTTATCGCTATCTTCTTTTAACCAAAGTTACAGAAAGAGAAAAAAAACCTTTCGAGTTTATTAATAAAACAGTTTAGTTATGTGTGTTGTGTGGAGCTGGATATATATGGTGTCCTTTACTTCCGGTAAGTCCAATTCATTCAAAGCGCACTATTTTGCCTGTTTTGTAACGCCATAATACGTATAAATTTTTTTGGGGGGATATTGCAAATTAAATTATTTTATTTGGATTTACCTTTAGTGTTATCAGATTAGTCTGTTTAATCTATTTGGAAAACGTGGACTGAAAACAACACAATTTGATATGTTTGGACAAAACCGAATTTTTAAAATGTTCCATCTCTTTTGTTTTTGTTTGCATAATGTGTTTCCCGCTTAAGCCTTTATTTTGCTAATGCCGCGTTAGCCGTGTAACTGTTGTGGCGGGAAATCTTCCAGGTTACACTGAATATGCTAAGCTTACATAACGTTGAACGTTCAGACCGCCCACCACCGCGACCAGAGTCCTTACCATGAGTTAATGGCTTCTCAAGTTTAATATACTCAAATTTCTATGCTTCTTATTGTCGGTGCTTGGTGAAATTCCATTCTAGACAGAATTTATGAATTTCATTTGTACTTTTCACAACATATTTTTACCACTTATTAATAAAACTTACGCGCCCGTTGATCTGGTATCTAACTTCACTTTTGCCAACAAAAAATATTTAATAACAGGGTTAGTATTTTACAGGTTGGCTAAATATATTGTGATAAATAAAAGTGAAATTTATCAATTTTGTTTACTGTACTTGCTACATACCTTCTTTGTAAATTGTTTGTATGAAAACTTTAAACAGCGTCTCTATTGGTAACTAAAGGAAACTAATTTTCAGATTTCGACTCGTAATACTAGAATAAATTAAATAAACACACAGAACCGGAAATGCAGACATTCAAATGTTCATCACACAAATGCCTGTCCCCGTTTGGAATTGAACCTGAGCCTCGCTGTTGGTCAGTGTAGGTAATCTCTTTTTGCATCGCTTAGACTTAGAAACACAATGAAAAATTTTTTCTACGTTTTATATCACCTAAAAACAAAAACATGACCAAAGAGACGATATTTGCTATATCACATAGATACAAAAGAAAGTATTTCCGTTTCTTATTACGTACAGTAGTTATTACGTAGGAAATATTCCATTTGATATTTACCTCACAGACCAATTGCAGGTTCTGGGATATCATACATTAGATGCGTTCTTGCAGCCGTCTTAAGTGGGCACGAACGTGACTCAATTATCTGGAAGGTAACTAATGAAGAAGTCACACTATCGAAAGTTTTTGCGTTTGAAGAAGAATGAACTCTATATTGTTAACGTTTTTTCTTCTATTTAAGATCTATACGTAAAAAAAAAGGGTTGGTTACACTAATTATAACTCAATCACGGCTAAACCATTTTAATTGAAAATTAAAAGAGAGGTAACTTAGAATCAGGAGACGGACAAAGGATACTTTTAATTTCGGTCAATTGGCAGGAAATCAGGAAAAACAACAGGAGACACCAAATGTGATAATGGTGCGTTGCCAACCTGAAGCCGGGATGTTAGGCCTCGAGCAAAAGTAAGTTTACCGGCTACGTTACCCTCGGAGAAGGAGTACATCAACGGCAAGTATTGACGTTATGGCAGCAGGAATTGGTAAGGCGTTGGTTCCAAACCAGGTGAGTCGCAGTGAAACTCTACCACCTATTTAGTTGTCACCATGTTAGTGACGGTAGTCTATGCTCATCTTTTCCGAGCTGCTTGGCAGGAAGGCAGATGCTCTATTCTGCAAAGGAGCCCGGACCAAGACGGAGAAGAAAACAATTAGTATAAAATTTAATGTTAAAATAAACTACTTAACTTTTCCAGTATACTCTGTTCCACCCATTCGTGTGGGAAAACGTTAAAATATTTTTTTCTAGTGTCCTTGTAGTCTAAGTTCTCGACAAAAAGTACCTTATGCCCGTTTCCTGATTCTAAGCTACCTTCCCTCCACTTTCTAAAACATTTTTTTGGGAAAAATTAAAATATTGTTTTTCCTTGTTTCTTCGTGGTTGAAGAGAGTTAAATGTATCCAATATCCGTATCTTGGTTCTAAGCTACCTTGCCGTCAACTTTTAGCAAAAACACTTCAGCCGTTCTTGAGTTAGAGATAGTGTAACTTTCTATTATTTGTTTAGATATGACCTAATTTCAATGCCAGCCTTTGCTATTATACTGGCTATTGTTTAAAAAAATAGTTCTATGTTTCATATAGTTTTAAAGCATTGAATTAAAAACAAAAAAGCTCCTTGATCATTCGACGGAAAAAGAAGGAATAAGACCTTTCTTTATATAGGGTCTAAAGCTAAAAAAAGTGAAGTTACGGAGAAACTGCTGTCTGGTGCCTGCCTAGTTAATTTTCTAAGCCATCACATTTTTGTATGGATTTAAGTGCGTAGATATTTTTTATAGAAAAAAAAGTATCTTCACGCCCATATCCCCGAAGAGGTAGGAAGAGGTACAACCAAGGCACCCACGACTAACCGAAGATACTAAGTCCCACAATGTGATAGGTGGCAAGCATATCGCCAACCGGGCACAATTCCAATCCCGACCAACATTTTTGTATAAGAAAATTGGAAAAATCCAATTTTATTTTTGTTGGCCGACCCGGGATTTGAACCCGGGACCTCATGCAGTCAAGTCCAACACCCGGACTACAGAGGCGATTTTTTATAGAGACTTTCCGTTTTTAACCGACTCTAAAAAAGGACTATACATGTAGATAAAAATTATACAAGTTTACCGGCTACTCTACCCATCGCACCGGAACATGATATAGACGATAAGATGGTGAACCCCTTATTGGGCAAGTTGCACAGGACTCTACTATCAGTGGTCTTGTTAGTAATAGCCCTTTTCGCCTTTGCTTGTCACTTTCGATTTAAAAAGGCAGGACGGTAGATGGTCTATTCTATCATATTTATCTATTTATAAAGCACCCGGACCAACACGGGGGATAAATGTTATTACTGTGACTATTATATTTCCTTCACGTATTTTCGGCATTATGTGTCCACCTCTGTTGTCTAGCGGTCCAGGACTTGACTTCATGACGTCCCAGGTTCGATTTTCGGGTCGGGCAAAAAAAATGTGGTTTTTCAGAATCTCTTATATAATCTCTTATAAAAATAAAGTTACTCGGGCTTGGATATGTGCCCGATTGGCGATAGGCATGCCACTTATCACGTTGTGAGACTTAATGTCATCGGCTAGTCGTGGGTGCCCTGGTTGTGCCTGTGCCTACCTCGTCGGGGATATGGGCGTAAAGATACTTCTACTAGTATGTGTATGTGTTTCCACCCTGAACTGAATTTGGTTTGATATCATATCTCTCAATCAGCTTATTAAGTTAGGAATACAAATACAAATCTCTCATTTTCCTTAACTTTCTTTTTATTTTCTTACCTTATTCTTTTATTACGACATTATACGTACCTTGGTAATTCTCAATAGCAATAGTTCAAATATCATCACGCCAACCATCTTTGTATATGTTGTCAGAGGTGCAACGGATGGATGTCACAAACCCCAGTGTAGTCAATTATGAATAATTGGTAAAGTGCAGAGCAGATCATTTAGATTGGTACCACTGCCATTGTATATTTTTTAGCGTTAAAAAAATAGCACTTGCTAATGTCGTGTTCCGTGATGAAGAGCAGTCTCTATAGAAGACGATTGTCTCTTACTCAGAGGAGTTTTTCCAGTACATAAAAAATAAGATTACTACAAAAACATTACTGCTTTTAAGATTTGTGTCGTGATTTGTGTTAGTTTTTGGAAAGTTGTCTTACATCCTATTAATATTATAAATGCGAAAGTTTGTAAGTATAGATGTATGGATGTTTGTTACTCTTTCACGCTCGAATGGCTGAACGGATTTGTCTAAAATTTGGAAGACAGATAGATTGTGACCTGGATTAACATATAGGCTATTTTAAATCCCGATCGCACACCGGGTTTCTGTGAAAACGCGGGCGAAGCCGCAGGTAGCAGCTAGTAGTGTATAATGTGTCTGTTTAAACTTTTACATCAACATACATTAATTCCGCCCGTTCAGTTTGTATGGGAAAAATTAAAATATTTTTCCCAGTTTCCTTACATTGGGACTGGATAAAAAGTATTCTATGTGGTTCTCCCGGTTTCAAGCTACCTCCCCATATGTTTACAGCCCAATCGGTTTAGCCGTTCTTGAGTTATGAATAGTGAAACTAACACCACTTTCTTTAATTTATATAGATTAAGATAATCAAAAAATATGTATTAGTAGTAAGTATTAGTATCTACCTATCGCCAACAGGGAACTTAACAAATCCCAGGCAACGTTATTTTTTCTAAGAAAATTGAGAAAGCACATTTTCTTTTGGTTGCCAGACCCGGGGATCTACCACGAGAACTCATGAAGTCATATCCAACATCGGACCGCTAGACTTCAGAGGCGACCACTATATCTAAATGCAGGGTGCTCTTACAAATTTGCAAATATCATCAAGTAATAGCTAAAGGTGGATATCAGAATTTGTTTTTCAAGACATTATAAATTCATTCTGTCTGGATCCTCTACGAGCCAGGAGTCACGTACTTATAAAAGTGAAGCTCAGGTGTTCGAAGACATAAATATAACTCTCAACTGTGGTAAAATAGAATAAATTTACAGTTTCCCATAATATTTTATTAAAACCTTTTGTACTGTTTAGCCATAAACAACAAAGCAAACTGCTCTTATTTAGACCTCATTTTATTTGAATCGCCGGTAGTCATCAATTATGTTGTGTTGCCAACCTGACGAAAACCTTAAAACCCTAAAGTATATTATATTCGCAAACATTCTATAATCCGAAACTAATAATTACGAAACCAAGTACGAAATTAATAATTTTCGCTATCCCTCGACGAAACCTACATAAACCGACGCAAGTCCAAATTGGGCGATGTTTTCCACGTCCACTCACAAGCGCTGTTGACGCAATACTGAATCAGCCAATTTATAACCAAAAATACTAGCCAAAGGCGGGGGCGACTATAGCGACCGAACTATCGGATGTCCCTTTGCTGTACGTAATTGTCTCTTTCTCACCACAGGGTATTAGAGCGTGCTTTTTTTCGTCGTTTTATTATTAAAACTCAATTTACCCATTTCTTTAATTAGGTCACTTTATTTCTAAAGGTGTCTTGTGATGTAGCTAAGAACCATCTCGATCACGTTGACTTTTAAACAAAAAAAAACCGTTCAAAAGTTATAATGCCACAGACACGACAATCTTATAATACTCGCCTTTAACCATCTGTGGTTAAAAACAAGGCCTTAAATTTAGTAAATAATACAAACGACTTGAGACGAAAGGTGACAAGTTCAAATCCTATCTGCGGCGAAATTTTTTCTTTTTTTAAAATTTATAGAAATAACAGAAAGTTATGAAATAGCATTTATTTATCAATGGAAAACTAATAATATTTTTGTAACGTCTTCGCTATATCGAAAGTGATCGCTACTGTCATTTAACCGGCCGGTTAACTTTCAGATATGGTTTAAGATCTCAGTAGTAAGAGAGCGACGAAATAGTAGCAATTATGGTGTCTCTATGCGACGGTTATCTTCCCATCATCAAAGCTACCTGCTTGTTCGTTTATAAAATAATACTAAAATAAGTAACTCTTAGCTAACCTTCCATAAATCCCTTTAAATAATGTAGCTAAGAACCATATCGACCACGTTATCTTTAAACAAAAAAAATCCATCGAAATCGGTCCACCCGTTTAAGTTATGATACCACAGACAAAAAACAAATACAGATACGTCAAACTTAAAGCACCTCTTGTTTTTCAGTGGAGCTGATAATAAAAAATACTAAGAGACTGTAAGTAACCGAAAACTAAAAAACAGTAATTCTTTGTAATGTTAAAAAATATATGTTGTCTATGGATAATATTTCACGCCAACCTGAAGTTTGAATGTTAATCGTTTTGAGTAAGTGGGGAAGTTTACCTCTTTTTCTAAAGCATAATACAAGATTGCCGAGCACTGACTAATATGAAGAGGCTATGCGTTAGTCCTGATGACTCGTAGCAAAACTTTATGGCTTAGTCACGGTCATAGTATTAACAAGTAAACTTACGCTTGCCTCTTATAACCAATGAGCGCATTTTTAATGGAGACCAGGAACACCATGGGAAATGTTTTCAATTTTTTCTTATATCTTTGCCTCATTTTATAAAAAACAGATGTAGAATATGCCTTTATTATGCTATTTCCGCCTAAGTAGTGTAACTGTTGTGGCTAGTAGTCTTCCAAATGACACAGAATATGAGAAGCCAAACTAACTTCCCACCGCTCACCTCCGCGACCAGACCACAAATAAGGTACGAGCTCGAGAAACAATATAAATAGTCATGTGACAACCCTTTTTTTCATGATATATGAAGGCAAACAAGCACATGGATTTCTTGATGGTAAGAAATTCACGCCGCCTTGAGGCCGGGATATCAAGCAAAAGCAGGTTTACCGGCTACCTTGCCCTCCGAACCGGAACACGTCATGACGTTATGGCGGCAGAAATAAGTAAAGTTCCAACCAGCTACAACCGTGCGTGACCAGACCACAAATAAATTAGAAGTTCCGGAAATATGAATTGTCACATCCTTTGCATGTCACAACCTTAACTAAAGTTTCCATCACCTACCACCGCGACCAGATCACGAATAGAGTCTGAACTTGGAAAATAAAACAATTTGTCACCTTCGTCAACCTTATCCACTCAACAACGGCTGAACTGATTCAGCTAAAAATGCATAGGAACATAGCTTAGAATAAGTTGACAGACATAGGTTACTTTTGTCCCGTTCGAATACGAGAAAACTATGACTAACAAATTTTTTAATTTTATCCACATACAATGAACGGGGTACATTGAAATTCATTGGAGCAGCTAGTTATATATTAAAGAGATTGACAATTATATCAAATGGCTCCATTAACTTTGTTTTAAATTAACTTTGACTAGCTCGTACGATTCAACTGGCAGACTCTAGTTTTTTAATTCTTTGTTATATCAATAAATAAACATGTAAAACCATTCTCATACAATAGACAATTACATTTAATGGCATTTTTTGCGCTGAAATAAAAATGTAAACATTATTATATAATACAAAATAAAGTCATATTCCGCAGTCTGTCCCTTTTTTTTTCATGTTATTGGAAGGCAAACAAGCAGATGGATTTCCTGATGGTAAGAAATTCACACCGCCTATAGACACCAAAGGTTGTAATGGTGCGTTGCCAACCTGAGGACGGGATGTTAGGCCTTGAGCAAAAGTAAGTTTACCGGCTACCTTACCCTCCGAACCGGAACACGTCATGACGCTATGGCGGTAGGAATAGGTAAGGCGGTGGTACCAATCCGGGTGAGTCGCTGCGAAACTCTACCACCTAGTCAGATGTCACGGTGTTTGTGACAGTAAGCCTTTGCTCGCCTTTTACGAGCTGCCTGGCAGAAAGGCAGATGGCCAATTCTTCAAAGGAGCCCGGACCAACACGGACTACACTTTTTTACTAATGTGGTTTTATTTAATTGATACAGTGATTTAAGAAGGTATATATGTATAATAACATAGAAGTTTGACTTCCCGTGCGAAGCTGCTAGTAATATTTAAAAAAAGGTAGCATCTAGCAGTATTCTATGCAGTGTAAAAAACTCGCAACTTTAAAACAATTTTAACTAATTAATCCCTTATTATAATTTCTCTAAACAGCCTTCTTGAAAACTGACAATTACACCCTGTCATTTTATAAACATAATAGTACGTACAATTACCAATCCGAACACAGTACAAATATGAAAGAGTATGGAAAGTACCAGGAAACGTTTGAAATTGTACACTCACTCAAACAATGTCCCTAATCGGTTTTCGCGGAACTTCAGTAGCAAGCGTAAAAATATAGAATAGAGTAAACGCAGTCTTTGTCAAATCAAATGTCAACAAAAATAAGAGAGCAATGGAGTGCCACGGTGCATTTGAGAACTAAATATTCAACATGCTAATCGGTCAAAAAAGTATCCGAAAGAATTCTAATAATACACAAACTCTTTGTTAGTGATTTTACACTTTTAAAGTACGAGTATGCTCCTTCAGAAACGATACAACCAACATACAACGACAAACAATCACTAACGATACAGCAACGAATAATCCAACTATCAAAACATTTTAAAACGCTGTTTTGATTTCACTTCTCGACAATTTTTTGATGTCTTCCACTGATTGAAAATAGGTGGTGAATATGGTGTTTGATCGATGGCATTTGTTGAGTTTTTGGTGTAAAATTTGTTCGCAATGATGGCTTTGTGTGAAGACGAATTATCGTATTGCAAAATCCAAGAAGTTTCTATTCGCAAACTTGATAATTTTAGCCTAATTTCAGCAAATTTGAGCAGCGCTCAAACTCCACTTAACGCTCAAATAATATTACTCATTTACTGCTTGATCTCCCGGAAAGATGTCCGAGTACACAACATCCATATTAGTTAAAGCATCTTCGCACAGATAGACTACAGAAGCGAACTAATAACTAATTAATTTTCATGATATTGTCAAGTATGTTGCCGTGTTATATATATATTAAAAAAGTAACTTAACACCCATATCCCCGGAGAGGTAGGCAGAGGCACAACCAGGGCACCCACGACTAGTCGAAGACACTTAGTCCCACAATGTGATAGGTGACAAGCCTATCGCCAGCCGGCCACATATCCAATCCCGGACAACATTTTTTTTATTAGAAAATTGGAAAACCCAAATTTCCTTATTGTTGCCCGACCCGGGATTCGAACCCGGGACCTCATGCAGTCAAGTCCAACACCTGAACCGCTAGACCACAGAGGCGATATTAGTTATCTGAATAATAGTATCTGAATGAGTTGGGCGTGATATTTTCGGTTTCGGGTCAGTTGGAAGGCGCTGTCAAACTACTAAACCCACGTCCCGCCATCAGTGACAATACATTTTATGGATGTTGCGTCGGAATTGACTCATTCTAGCATGTTCTCAGCAACTAAAATATTAAAAAATAAATGAAAACGAGTAATATAACAGATAGCGCCATCTTCTGTTGTTTGTTGGCTAGCTGTGTCGATCGTTTGCCCTTAAAGGCATATAGTATCTTTATATTAAAAATAAATCTTTATATTATTATTTTAAAATTGACCGTCAATTCTAACAACGGCTGGAGAAAATGTCGTTTGTGTATCGAGCCAAACAGGAAAATAAACCACTTTTAAACTATATTAGGATTATCAAATCAGCTGACACATGAGAATTAAAATACCATAGTATTCAATTATGGAATAGTCCATAAATGGGCTAGATAATTTATCCATATTTGGATTTTCCAACGATTTATATTTGTACTGTGACTCATGTCTTATGCAGAGTACTTCCCTAATCTATTTAGTGCCTGTAACATTAGCGTAGCAAGCGCTTTAAACATACATACACATATACGTACGTTTAAAATAATTTTTCTTAGCTTAGCGAAACATAGCGTTAATTTGCTAAAAGCAAGTATTCAGGAGGTATTAGTACGCTTTTATTATTTCAGCTGCTTTGTCCACGTGGTACTTACCAATTCCAATTTCCTTAAAATAGATTATTTTTCAAATTAAATTTATTGAAGTTAAGCTCAGTTTCTTAAGAAAACCTGTTTCAATTTTATACATGGGTAGGGGTTGCCGCCTTAGCTACTCCTGTCTCTATAATGACTCAGTCAAGTTTCTGTCTGGATGGTTAAGTAGCCGGTAGACTTGCACAATAGACCTATCCCGCCCACGGGACCGGTCATTCCCGCATGTCACTCCCTTTGTCCCCAACAGTGAATTTTTTTAAGAAAAATTCCCGAATGTCACCGGGGTGGAGGGACAAACGGTAACTCAGAAAAAAGGATTCCCGTATAACACCCCCTGGTCACTCTAGTCAAAAAACTAACATGAAAGCATGATGAAATGTGAAAAATAAAATGAGTATTTGTTTTTAATGTATAAATAGAAAAAAACAATTTAGAATTACATATTTACAAAAATCACATTTTTTGGCAAAAAATGAATCAACAATCAATTTTGTCTTTTTATATTTTCAAAAGCAACAAGTAAATCTACATTCAACACAATCAAAAATAAGTATGTATTAATCATAACTGTTATTTGTAAAAATCACAGATAATAATAATAATTATTATTATCCCTGGACCAGTTACACAAACTGAATCTAACCCCAAAGCAAGCATATTATATGCTTGTGTTATGGGTGTCAGTCAACGACCATAATACATAGAAATACTTAAATAGATACCAGAATAAATTTAACATCATAGACATCTAACAGACATAGACATCTAAATGTTCATAACACAACTGCTTGCTCCCTTCGGGAATCGAACCCGAGCCTCGCGATTGATTGTTGTAGTTAGGCGTGTATGCTGCCACTCGACCAACGAGGCGGTCACACGTATGTCTTTTCGAAGTAAAATTTTTATTCACTTGCTCATAATTACAGAATACTTTAATTTATTTTTCCTACTTGACTAGACTACAATGTGCATTAATTGGCCTAATTGTATATTGACCTATTGATGAGGCCCTTCTATGATGATTATATTCAAATAGAACAAAGTAACCTACTTTTTTCTATATTTTAAATAGAATGCAATTGAAACAATAAAGGATGAGTATTTTAATTTTCGGTAATCCTATTAATTATTATAAATGCGAAAGTTTGTATGTATGGATGTATGGATGTTTGTTACTCTTTCACGACCGAATGGCTGAACGGATTTGTCTGAAATTTGGAACACGAATAGATCGTGACTTGGATTAAAATATAGGCTACTTTTTATCTCATTCACACAATGGGTTCCTGTGAAAACGCGGGCGAAGCCGCAGGCAACAGCTAGTAAATTTATATTAATTAATGTGTAATAAATTGTTAATTTTTATGGTGGAAAGGTAAGATAACCACTCGAACGATATCATTACAAGCTATCAAGCTCCTCGTACGTCCAAACGTAAACGAGATTTGCGCGACTAAATACCACATGATATTCCTTGGTAAAAACGTTCGTAAAACGGAAAATTACTTGACGGTTTTCAACTAATAATATCTTTGTGAACGTCAGTGTACATGGAGTGAAATTCAATAATAATATATGTTTGAAATATTCATTTTGCAATATCAATCGAACGTTGCTCTACTGGGTACTGTAAAAATCAGAACGTACGACGATACAAAATATTTAAGTACGACACTACCCACGAACATTCAACTGGATAAATTATTTAAAAAAACGTTCAAAAATGTCTAATTTGAAACCCTATGTAAATTTAATTTATTGAAAAATAACCTTTAAAGATACGAAATTAATAATAAGGACGCTACTAGCGAAAAAAATTCATGAATAATTTCCCGATTGTCACTAGCTTTCCCCCCAGTGACATGCAATTTTTTCAACAAAAATTTTTTTCAACAAAATTCCCACATGTCACCGGCGAGGACAATATAGGGTGTGACATGCGGGAATGACCGCAAGGGACAGATGTATAGATTACCTGATGGTAGAAATTCACGTTGCCTAGAGATACCACAGGTAATGGTGCATTGCAAACCTGAGGCTGGGATTTTAGGTCTCGAGCAAAATTAAGTTTGCCATCTACCTTATTGTCAACGACAAACACTGACATTATGGCGGCAGGAACGGGAAAGACGGTGGTACCAATCCTTGCGAGCCGCTGCGAAATTCTATGATCTAGTCAGATGTGACAGTGTTAGCGACGGTAAGCTTAGACTCGCCTTTTATGAGCTGCCTGGCAAGAAGACAGATGGTCTATTCTGCAAAAAATCCTAGACTAACACATGTAGCATCTATGGTATCTATAGGCCTCGGTTGTCTCTTACCATTAGAAGACCCGTGTGTTTGTCCCCTGAGCAATCACATAAAATATGATAACTCCTAAACAAAACCATCTATTTCGTTCAGATTTTTGCTTAAAAACTGATTAGATATAAATTATAATAATAAATCATGAATAAATGTCCCTGGACAATTCACACAAATTGAATCTAACCCCAAAGTAAGAAATTATAAGCTTACGTTATGTGTGTTAGTTAACGATACTAATAGATACCAGAACATATTTAGTAAACACCCAGATCCGGAAATGCAGACATATAAGTGTTCACCACACAAATGCCCCCCGTCGGGAATCGAGCCCGAGCCTCGCGGTAGGTCGGTGTATTTAGGAGTGTACGCTAGCCACTCGACTAACGAGGCGGTCAGATCTTGATGTTTGTTAGCTACATTTCGAATATTTTTATTATTATTATCATTTATTTGCAATGCCTCTTATTTTCTACGTCTATACATTTAATATAAAAAAAATTATTATTATTATTATTATTAACTCTTTATTGTACACAATAAAAATTACAGAAAAACTTAAGTCTAAAATAAACGTAAGTACAAAGGGTGAGCTTATCTCTAATGAATAAAATTTCTTCCAGCCAACCCGTTAAAGGAAAACAATAACTGGAATATGTAGACCTGGTGTACAAAACCATACAAAAAATAGCTATATAAAAAAAGTATCTTCACGCCCATATCCCCGACGAGGTAGGCAGAGGTACAACCAAGGCACCCACGACTAGCCGAAGACACTAAGTCCCGCAATGTGATAGGTGGCAAGCCTATCGCCAACCGGGCACATTTCCAATCCCGACCAACATTTTTTTTTAATTAGGAAATTGGAAAAATCCAATTTCCTTTTTGTTGGCCGACCCAGGATTTGAACCCGGGACCTCATGCAGTCAAGTCCAACACTCGGACCGCTAGACCACAGAGGTGATTACAAAAAAATAGCTATATACTTAACCCAATTACATACTAAACAAAAATACAATTACATACATATCATTTGCATTATTAACATATTATTTATTTGTCAAAGTTATTGAACATTCTAATTTTATGTTTATAAGTTAAGTACGATTTCTATAAAAGTTATTTCATTGTTCAACCAAAATGTCTGCTTTTTAAAAAATATCGCCTTGAAGGTTCTTTAATAAAGATAAAATATATTTTTTCACTGAGAAAGTGTCGGTGGAAGCACAAAACCCACTGGAGCGTATGTTTGTCTTATTTGGAACGGTACTTTGCGAGACGCATGCTTCAAATAAGATTTTAAGTAAGGATACAATTTCGTAGGAACGATACTGTATAGAATTTCCTTCATCCTCTGATGTTTATTATTAACGAAATTTTTTACATGTAGAGTTTGTCTGATGACTTGTTTGGATGAGATTGTAAGGCCAATCTTCGTAGTTATTGTCGTCTTTTGAACATGGAGGATATGGTTTTTTTTATGATATTGGAAGGCAAACAAGCAGACCGATTTCCTGGTGGTAAGAAATTCACGCCGCTTAGATGTTTCTAAATTTGGTAATGGTGCGTTGTAAACCGTGGGCCGGGGCGTTAGGCCTAAAGCAAAAGCAAGTTTACTGGCTACCTTATCCTCCGAATCGGAACACGTCAACGGCAAGCACTGATATTATGGTGTTACAAATAGGTAAGGCGTTAGTACTAATCTGGGCGAGTCGCTACGAAACTCTACCACCTAGTCAGATGTCACGGTGCTAGGAATGGTAAGCCTGAGCTCGCCTTTTACGAGCTGCCTGGCACAGTAAGGCAAATGGTATATTCTGCAAAGGAGCCCTAACACGAACAGACAGAAGGGTAGAGTATTTTTATAAATAATAAAAAAACTAGCCAACTCGACGAACTTCGCATCGCTAGACATTAACATAACTGTTAACGTCTAGTAGCGATACGAAGTATAGGTAAGTATATATAGGTACTAACAGTTTTTGTAGAAAAAAAAAAAGTTTTTACCCATTTTCGTTAAACTAGCAATATTGGTCTATCCGTTTGTACATTATGCGACCCAATAACATCCATTACACAAATATAGACTTTGTTTCATTTGGAGTTAGATTTAACTCGTGTAAGTTGTCCATCGATATCTTTATAAATATATATAAATGTATCATCCCCATTGGTCACTGAAACTGAATCATATATTAAAATATTTTTTTTTGCTTTTTGCATTATCAGGAAATGGTTTTAATGTCGAAAAATCAGGAAAAATCGCAGAGATAAAAGGAAAAATAATACTTTAATTTTTCTTATGCAAAAAATTAAAATATTATTTCAGCTATAAATGTACGAAGGTTGGCTACTAGTAAACTCAACGTGTTTTAGAATTTGCGCTATTATTTTATGGTTGAAACCGCCTCATATAGTAATAGAAAAAGGAGTTACTAGTTAATTACCTTATTAGACGACCAAAAAATGTTTCTTTCAATGTTCTAATAAAACAATGATGTTCTGAATTTAATAAGAGCATCCAAATGATTGGTGATAGATTTGCCACATATCACATTATGGAAATGTTCGGTTAATCAGGGCTGCCCTCGTTGTGCCTTTGCTATATTTGGGGGTTATTGAACATTTTGAATAAAACTATTACCCATAATACACATAAACGCAAAATAAGATAACATAACATAATCTAAAACACAATAATCGAAAATTTAAAAAAAATTGATCCTCATCCAACCTGTCTATACTAATATTATAAAGAGGAAATGTCTGATTTTTTGTTTGTTTGTTTGAAATGAATAGGCTCCGAAACTACTAGACCGATTTCAAAAATTCCTTCACCCTTAGAATGGTACATTATCCCTGTGATATAGGTTTAGTTTCAACAAAATCGGTGCAGTAAAAGCCAAATTACGAAAGGCGAAGCTGCGTGAAACTGCTAGTATGTAATATATAGCTAAGTGCCATCTTGATTACTGCAGCTTTTTATGAAAAAAAAACCGCATTGAAATCGGTCTATCCGTTAAAAAAATATGCTATAGACAGACACACAGAAACAATAACACCCCTCATTTTTCGTGAGGGGTTAAAAATTAGATGTTTTAAGACTGTTGTCTGTATATTGTTTGTTCTGGCTGAAAAAGCTGAACCGATGGTTACGGGGTTTTTAACCACTAGTAGCTCACTTAATAATTTATTGTATACTAGCTGCTATCCGCGGCTTTGTCGCGTGGCAGTTAACTGTCATAAAAACTTTCAACCCCTAAGGGGTAGAATTTCCAGTAACGCTTAAGTACGTATCTAGTCATTTTTAATAACCTATAAATAAAGTTTTGTGTTTTTAACTTAAAAAATGACGGACAACCCTACAAAATTCCAACCCTTATTACACCCCCTTAGTGGTGGAATTTTTAAAAATTTCGTCCTTAGTGGGTGCCAGCTCAATTAAGCCTACTCACCAAATTTTATGGCTGTAACTTGAACGGTTTTCGCTGGGCGATGATGAATCAGTCAGTACATGTTATTTTATAAGTACAAATTATATAATGTAATTATATATTTTAGCCTAATTTTTTATATATTTTTTGTAAAATTCCACGTATTCAAAGTTGCGGGCATAGACAGTATAACAATAAAAGTATTTCGTTTGCAAAATTTGTCAATGTGCCTGTCTCCTCTGAAAATTATCACTGTACATTTGTTGTACCGTTTTGTATTGATATACGGCCAATATTAATAATCAATCCGAATCCAAAACTTGCTGTCCAAGATTGATCCATTTTATGTTATCGCTTGCCAATAACATATCTATGGACAGGATAAATATGGCAATTAGGTATAGGATAGCCCGACGGATACGCAGCTGTTTAGATTGCTTGAAATCCATCTTTAAAGAAATATTATTAACATTGGCCGTTAATGTTTATGGCGCCATCTGTTAACGTCGCATTACAGGACAGCTGACTCAGCAAGACGAATGCTAGTACGTTGAAGCAACGAGCTTACTTCTTAATCTTTTGTAGTAACTTGATTGGTTCTTTCCAGTTAGATTTTATATTAATAAACTTATAGATCTGTGGTCTAGCGGTTCAGTTGTTGGACTTGACTGCATGAGGTCCCGGGTTCGAATTCCGGGTCGGGAAACTAAAATTAAATTGGATTTTTCCAATTTTCTGATAAAAAAAAATGTTGCTCGGGCCAATCCCGAACTGCCTGTCAAGCCTATCACATTGTGGGACTTAGTGTCTTCGGCTAGTCGTGGGTGCCCCGGTTGTACCTCTGTATAGATATGGGCGTGAAGATGCTTTATAGATCTGTAGATATACTTAGCGATCCGTTGATAGAGTTGGACTTAATTTCGTGAAAGGGCAATGAAAAGAACATGTGTTTTTTTTCAATAAAAACAACGTTGTTCGGGAGTAGATTGAGGATAGATTGGTAACCTATCCCATTGTGGAACTTAGCGCTGTGTTTTTGTTTGTTGTGTCTCTGTCTACCTTTTACTGGGCATGAAGATATTTGTATATTGGTTTGGTTGGCATGCCATAAAAAAAACATACAAAATCCCAACTATTAACTATTTCAAAGAAGTTTTATTAATTTTTAATAGATATTTGTTAGATGTGTGAATATTGACAGCAAAATATATTTTATAAATCTTGGTAAAATATTTATCTGTACTTTATGTATAATACATAAATAAATAAAATGTGTAGTACGTGTAATATAAAATAACCGCTCTTTACTACGTGCTTAAAATGTACGAGTACATACAGCATATACACTAAAATAACATTTTTCACGTATTTGTCTGTCTATATACCTCTGAACGTTTGTTCCTACTAATCTCTAAAACGCCTGTCTCGATATTGACGGGACTTTCACTGGTACGTAGCAGATGTAATACGGAGTAACTTAGACTACTTTTATTATAGAAAAAATCTAAATTCACTAAATCACTTTTGGTAAATTCCACGCGAACGAAGTTGCTGGCCCAGTTAGCACATAATATATTTCTACTTCATTTCACAGCAAACAGGCCCGCGATTATACTGATGGTAGATAACAAAATGGCTAATAGATACCATAGATGTTATAGGTTCGTCGCAGTCCTGTGACCTGGTTGAAAGTTTTAAGTGCATGTCCAACGACTAATTATTTGGTATACGGTAGGAGATAATAAATTCTATGGTTTAACGATTCGGTCTTTTGGTCTTGATTTCATGAGATCTCGGGTTCGACTCCCCGCGTCGGGCAACCAAAAAAATGGATATTTTTAATTTGTTAATATTAACAACGTTGTGCAAAATTAGGTATGTGCCCGGTTAGCCGGTAACGAAGAGTTGCTCATAATTACGAACATTTTAAGTCAAGAGTCGAAGACGAACGACTGTAGTTAGATTTTTCACTATTTCTACAAAAAACTACTATTCGTAGGCAAAACGAGTCATTACTTGAATATAAGAATTGGACATAAAACAATACTATACAATGGGTGAAACTGAATCAATTTAGTTTTAAATTATTCTCAGTTATTCACATATCCGATGTCATGCCTAAGCTGTTAAACAATCAACATTTTGAAAACTTCATTTCTGTTTAATAGCTTTTCCAATTTAATCAAATTATTCCAATCAAGCAAAACGGATCCCAAAACATGAAATATATCTTACTGAAGTTCAATATTCATATCTACCTAATAACTTTAGCCTTCGTACCCGAAGTCGCGGATAGCAACTAATATATGCAAATTAATTAACTATAAACTTTAGTAATAATTATAAATGCCTGCAATCGAACGATAACATTAAGCCTTGTTTGCACTGTGCAGTTAGTGGTGTGAAATTAGTTTAATTTAGTTTTGTCCATAATTTAAATATAATAGTTTCATAAATTATTTCCTTCGAGATTTTTAAGTGGTTAAAGATTATTTTTAAGCGCAATGTGTTGATATTATCAAATAACATTTTATTCTCATTTGAAACAAAAGCAAACGGTAGCAATTAATTTATAAATGCGTAAACATCATTAATTAAATGTTAAATCATATGTAAAAATTAAATTAAATCAACAATTCTTTGGTTACTAGATTCATAAACCGCATGTTCTTTTTGTATTAATAATATTTAATAAGCAGAGTTGGTGGTTACAAATACAACTTTTAAGAAGCATGAACAAATTAGACTTTCGTTAGGAATAACGAGTTTACCAAAACAACTATTTGTTGGAAGTTGATTATTTTATTTTTTAATTTAAAATATTTACATTCTTATTTTTATTGTATTGAATAAACTTTTAAGCTTCTACTAAATATTGAAAATTAATGGCAATTTATTTAGTATCATTCACAAATATGTGGACAATCAAACAATATTTATAAAAAAGAGTATCTGGTACAGAGCATCCCAGTTATTCGAATTAATATTTCCAGACTGCTTTAACACTAGTCAAAACTAATATATCTTATTTGACAACCCTTTAATATATCGATAACCCTTTAATATTTTTTATTAAGGTCATATCTACCTTAATTTACCAAAATGTATTTATAAAGTTTGCTAAAATTAGTTTAGACTAAAAAACAGATATATTTTTAAACATATATTTCGCATTTAATATTAATAGAGATAGATTTGCGATGTAAAATCGGCTTTATTTTAATTCGCTACAGTAGATTATTTGCAGCGGCCAAGTTAATATCTATCTTCCAAGTTTCTCGTTTCGCCAGCACTAGAAATTCTAATGTACAGCTAAATTGCTGAGCACTGGGTTATTCTCGGCATTTGTTAGGACATTTGTAGCAGATGTCACATTTGTGTAGCATTGTGTGGGTTTGTATCTTTTTTTTATTAGCGGCCCGCCCCGACTTCGCACGGTTATGGAATATGTATTATATAAACCTTTCTCTTCAATCACTTATCTATTGAAAAAACACATCAAAATCCGTTACGTAGTTTTGAATATTTAACAAAGGGACATAGGGACAGGGGAAGCGACTTTGTTTAATACAATGTAGGGATTTATTTTGATAAGTGACCAAACAAGGTAACTCCCGTTGACCGTCTTCCATGTTTTTATGTGAGAGGTTAGTAAACAACACGGCTGTTCTGATGGTTTTTTTTATGACATTGGAAGGCAAACAAGCAGACGGATTTCCTGATGTTAAGAAATTCACGCCGCCTAGAGACACCAACGGTGGTAATGGTGCGTTGCCAACCTGAGGTTGGGATGCTAGGCCTCGAGCAAAAGTAAGTTTACCGGCTACCTTACCCTCCGAACCGGATCACGTGATGACTTTATAGCGGCAGGAATAGGTAAGGCGGTGGTACCAATCCGGGCGAGTCGCTGCTAAGCTCTACCACCTAGTCAGATGTCACGGTATTAGTGACGGTGAGCCTATACTCGCCTTGTACGAGCTGCCTGGTAAGGATGGCAGATGGTCTATTCTACAAAGGAGCCCGGATCAACTGAGGGAAAAAGGGTCAGAGCTTATATAAACTGGAAAAATGTATAGGTCCTGGTCCGCTGTAGAATAGACCATCTGCCTTTCTGACAGGCAGTTCGTAAGATTATCAAAAAACTAATGGTGGTAAAGTGTCGTGCTGCAGCTGCTGTAGGGATCTACCGCCTTACCTGTACTGCCATAATCACAGTGCCTTGTTCTGACCCGGAGGGTAGGGTAGCCAGTATACGTGTACAAGTAGCTTTTACCTGCCAAGCACCTTGTAAGAGGCAAGCAAAAGTTAAAATATAGGTCATCACTAAGAAGACCACTGGTGCTAGAGTGCCCAGGTAGGGATCCTTCGCCCTACCTACTGCTGACGCCATAACGACTATGTTATGTTCCAACCCCGTGGGTAGGGTAGCCGATAAACTTGCGCAATAGACTCAAAATCGAGTCCACATGACAGGTTATCTCTTATTCTCAGGAGAATGTGTGCTCGCATATAAAAAAAATGTTCAGCTAAAGTGCACAAATTATACAATCATAAAAAACTTGGTGTATCATAGTTAGATTCCCGCCAAATCTCATTAAATAAGCTTGAGTAAGGAAATCAATACTTTACTCAAGACATAACTTATGGACAAATGATGACTAATCTATATATTAATACGTAATGCCAAAACTTTGGACCCGTTTTTACGAAAATGCGCGGACACAGAAGCATAAAATCTAGAACACTTATAGTTTATGTGTAGAAAAAGTTCAGAACGCTAAAATTTTTCAATTATAATGCTTATAAAGTACATAAAATCAATAAATTAAACATTACCTACACTACCATGTATTTGACACACACAAACAAATATATTGACGATAACGATAAAAGATCACAGATGGCGCACTAAAGAGTTTGGAAACAAAGTAGTTGGTCTTGAGAAATGAAAATGGCGTTCTTATCAACAAGATATTAAAATCCATTATGGTCGAATTTCGACCAAGGGGCGCCCACTAGTTTTAATAATTTAATGCAAAATTTTAAATCGACTAGTATTCAATGTCGACGCCAGAAACTAGAGAAAAAACAATTGCTTTA
>NJDC01001999.1:0-14184 GCA_002245475.1 Calephelis virginiensis | reverse complement strand
TGTGCTGCCATAATCACAGTACCTTGTTCTGACCCGGAGGGTAGGGTAGCCAGTATACGTGTACAAGTGGCTTATACCTGCTAAGCACCTTGTAAGAGGCAAGCACGAGTTAAAATATAGGTCATCACTAAGAAGACCACTGGTGGTAGAGTGCTTTGCAGCAATTTGCCAAGGATCCTTCGCCCTACTTACTGCTGACGACATAATGACTATGTTATGTTCCAACCCTGTGGGTAGGGTAGCCGATAAACTTGCGCAATAGACTCAAAATCGAGTCCACATGACAGGTTATCTCTTATTCTCAGAAGAATGTGTGCTCGCATATAAAAAAATGTTCAGCTAAAGTGCACAAATGATACAATCATGAAAAACTTGGTGTATCATAGTTAGATTCTCGCCAAATCTCATTAAATAAGCTTGAGTAAGGAAATCAATACTTTACTCAAGACACTGACAAAACTTATGGACAAATGATGACTAATCTATATATTAATACGTGATGCCAAAACTTTGGACTCTTTTTTACGAAAATTGCGCGGACACAGGAGCATAAAATGTAGAACACTTATAGTTTATGTGTAGAAATAGTGCAGAACGCTAAAATTTTTCAATAATAATGCTTATAAAGTACATAAAATCAATAAATTAAACATTACCTACACTACCATGTATTTGACACACACAAACAAATATATTGATGATAACGATAAAAGATCAGAGATGGCGCACTAAAGAGTTTGGAAACAAAGTAGTTGGTCTTGAGAAATGAAAATGGCGTTCTTATCAACAATATATTAAAATCTATAATGGTCGAATTTCGACCAAGGGGCGCCCACTAGTTTTAATAATTTAATGCAAAATTTTAAATCGACTAGTAGTCAATGTTGACGCCAGAAACTAGAGAAAAAACAATTGCTTTAATTTGAACTCGTTTAATCGAAACCGCCTTTTAGTTGTAGCTGGATTTATTTATACGTACAATAATAAAATTATTCAGTCTTGTTAACATTGTTTGGGGAAACCCAAAATTCATTGAGTTTAATTATGGAAGTATTTTTGTAAGATTTGCTTGGTAGTTTTTAATTTGTTAGTAAACAGGTATTTTATACTTTGTAACATTTTGTTAATACCTATGTGTTTACGTAATAGTTTTTATAATTAATCGCAGATAAACTGCAAAAATCCCAGTGTTGGTTCGAGTCCGCTGACTAGAATATACCATCTGCCTTTCTGCCAGGCAAACCCATTGGACAACAACAAATTGGAATTTTTTGGCCCCTGTAATACCGGGCGACGAATAGGGCTACGGTATCCTTTGCCTGTCGTGAAGGGCAACTAAAAGGGGGTTGGGGCTGTGAGTCAACTGATTGGGGTATCAGTTGGCTTAAAAAGCAGCCCGGGACGTGAGACAGCATAGCATGGTGTGACCCCATGCCGCTGTCGTCAAAGTGATGGCATCAGAAGATGAAGGCTTCTGAGCGGATGAGCTTGCGGGCAGGTGTAAGGGTGACAACGGTGCGTTCTTCGGAGATCCGGTAGTCATCCGATACGCACAGAGGATGGTCAGCGAGTGGTTTTAGCCGCTAGGAGTCCGGCATAACCCGCAACTTCCTCCGAAAGTGGGAAAAGGTCATCACTTACAAAACCACTAGTGGTAGAGTCCTATGCAGCAACTTGCCCAGGTAGGGATCCATTGCCTTACCTATTCCTGCCGCCTTAATGACTTTGTCGTTTTCAAATAAGGAAGGTCGGGTAGACGATAGACATCACTACAGGCCTAAAATTTTAGAAATAGGACAGCGACGCACCTGTAACATCTGTTGTCTATAGGCAAGGGTTATCTCTTACCACCAGGATAACCGAGTGTTGTTCGGTAACCTCTCAATAAAAAAAAACTTTGCCATGTCACTTGCACATCAAAATAAAAGACATATCTGTTTTTTAGTATAAATTTATGATCAATGAAAGTTCACAATTAGTATTAATAACTGAACAAGATAACACAACATTCAATGTAGTTAAAAACTATATCGATCACGTCAATGAAGAAATCGGTTCACACATTTAAACGTTATAATACCACAAACACACATACACACATAGACATATCAAACTTTTAACAGCCCTCTTCTATTTGGAATTTAGTTAGAACGAACAAAAATATAATAAGTACAATAAGTTTATCGCCTCTGTGGTCTAGCGGTACAGGTGTTGGACTTGACTCCATATCGTCCGAGTTCGATTCCCAGGACTGCCATTATAAAGAAAATGTAGTCTTTATAATTTTCTAAAAAAAATGTTGCTCGGGATTGGATGTGTGCTCGGCTGGCGATAGGCTTGCCATCTATCACATTGTGTGACTTAGTTTCTTCGGCTAGTCGTGAGTGCCCTGGACACCTCTGCCTACCTTTTTGGAGATTTTTGAGTTAACATAACCCTGAAGATGCTGTAAAAGTGAAACCAGTTTGATAATACTGTTTATTAAAAAAAAAAAACAATTATTTGAAACAGTGCGACTGGTTTTCATATGTAAGAAATGAATAAAAGGACAAAGAAGTCAGTCAGATGTTAGAAATTTTGCGGAAGAAAGCTAACAAAACATAATACGAAAACTTGGAATTGCTCAAAACATTATTATTTATTATATTGAACTTTCAGCGTCAAATAAGATTATCCCAAGGGTGTCGTAAGGACGGTTAAAGAGAGACCTTAGAGAGGGGACCATAAAACTTAATCCGCGATCTTAACTGTATGATTTGTGGGTGGCAAAAACAATAACCAAAAAGTAGCATCCTTTAAAATATAAAAGCATTTTGTTGTTACTGTAAAGTATTTTTACCCCTGACGGAAAAACGCGTTATAAGTTAGTATCTTCACGTCCACATCCCCGAAAGAGGTAGGCAGCTCCCAAAAAGGCGAGCATAGGTTAACCATCACTAATACCGTGACATCCTACTTGGTGGTAGAGTTTTGCAGTGACTCGCCCGGATTGGTACCACCGCCTTACCTATTCTTGCCACCATAACGTCCAATACTTGCCGTTCACGTGTACCGGTTCTAAGGGTAAGGTAGCCGGCAAACTTTTGCTCGAGGCCTAACATCCTGGCCTCAGGCTGGCAACGCAACATTACCACTTTTGGTGTCTCTAGGCGGCGTTTCTTTCGCCCTTTAATAAGGACTTCCATACAAACTTTCAAGCCTTATTTCACTCCATTAGGGGTAGAATTTAACTTTTAATAAGTATCTACTCATTTTTAATTAGTAGCCTAAAAATAAACTTTCAAGTTTCTATCGCTTCTGTGGTCTAGCGGTTCAGTTGTTGGACTTGACTGCATGAGGTCCCGGGTTCAAATCCCGGTCGGGCAACAAAACGAAAATTGGGTTTTTCCAATTATCTAATAAAAAAAGTTGCTCGGGATAGGAAAAAATTTTGCTCGACATTGGATATGTGACCGGTTGGCGATAGGCTTGCCACCTATCACATTGTTGGACTTAGTATCTTCGGCTAGTCGTGGGTGCCCTGGTTGTGCCTCTACCTACCTCTTCGGGGATATGGGCGTGAAGAAAATTTTTTTTTCAAGTTTCTAAGTAAAAAACTGATTGTCTTACATACAAACTTGTAATCCCTATTTCACCCCCTGAGTGCTAGAATTTCCAAAATTCCGTCCTAAGTGGGTGTCCACTCAATAAAACGACCCTACTCACCAAATTTCATTGCTGTTACTCTAACAGTTTTCGCTCAGTCAGTCAAGACATGTTATTTAATAAGTACAGATAATGTGTGAATTTTTGTCAATCTTTATCAAAGTAAATCATTTTTGAAAACACTAGTAAAATTTATGAGGAACGATTGCAGAATTATCAAATGGAGTTGGTTTTTCTGTGCCTCACCCAGACAACTTGCTGCACTATGCCACTGGTGATCTTACTGTGTAAACTATGCCTGCTTTTTCGGAGATGCCTTCAGGGAAGTAGATGGTCTACTCTACACAGAGGAGCCGGGCAAAACTCTCTACTCTTCTACACAGGGAGAAAATGGCTTTTTACCTTTTTATTAAAGAGAACGATATGGTGTGTGTAGTAGTTTTAAATACTATTAGTGACGATTAGCTGTTAGTGACGATTTCTTTGAGCTACAGGGTTTGATTCCAGGGTCGGGAAACACAAAAAAATTGAAAACGTATATTTTCAATTTTTAATAAAAATGACGTTGCTCGAGATTGGATATGTGCCCGGTCGGCGACAGGCTTGCCGCCTATCAAATTGTGGGACTTTGTGTCTTTGGCCAGACGTGGGTGCCCTAGTTGTACCTCTGCATATCTCTTCTTGGATATGGGCATGAAGATACTTACTTACTTACCTTTTAATTAACGAGAACGATATGGTGTTTGTAGTACTTTTAACTTCATAGCTACTAATGACGATTTTTTGAGATTTCGCGATAACAATATCCTTTTAAGTAGGCCTAAATTGCAACTAGTTTAAAAATTACATCTATTCAAATTTAGCATGCCAAAATGCGTTTTTTTTCTATCAGTAGGTGTCATTCTAAGAAGTGAAACGTTGAAAAAAAAGATACGTTACATAAATAAATATGCGCATATTTTGTGACTAACAGACAATAGGAATTTAGGGTTGTTACCTTATAAACAAACATTTTAGATTATTAAAAAGAAAGAGAATTTTAGTTGTTTCATACTTTTACGTTACAGCGCCATATATAAATATCTTATTTCTTTATGCCGAATTAAAATTGTGAAAATCGGATATTATCCGAAGGTGGTGTCAAGAGTCCCCGAAATCGGCATGTTTGTATAAAATGGTAATGAGTGTGAAGGAAGCCAGAAAGGTTTGTCAGGATCGTAAGGTTAGGCGCTCGATATTCCCTGTCTACCCAGTAATAGACTTGGCGTGAAGATATTTATGTATGTAAAATTGTGAAATCTTTACTCAAATTTAATACAAGCTACTTTTTATTGACTTAATGTTCTCAATGAGAAGGTGGTCACTAAAAATACCAATTAAAAAAATGCAGCTGTACAGTTTTGAAAAGTGACAACCCTATTGACTGATTCCTGGTAACTGCGTCATTGGTTTTTCCAACAAGCTTTTGATCTCATATTAACAATCTGGTTTAAATATTACTGTCATTATTAGTGGTACTTAATTAAAATGAACTTCCTTTTTAATAAAACTTGAAGCAAGTTATTTGTTATTATTCCAAACATTTGTTTTGATATAAAGTAACGTTTTTTTTTTTAATTTTTAAGTTTGTGTTTGACACTTATATTTTTATTTATGTCTCGATGCGTGGCGATCTACAACTGTGTGATTCCGGAGACATTTTTAAACCGTATAACACTTTTGTGGAATTAGCTACCGAGGGCGGTATTCCCAAATGACTTAGGAACCTTCAAGAAAAGAGCGTACTCATTCCTTAAAGGTCGCATCTGTGATACTCCTGGTGTTGCGGATATCCGTGGGCGGAGGTGATCACTTTTCATCAGGTGACCCACTTGCTCGTTTGCCTCCTCTTCTATAAAAAAAGGCCGTACACGCCATTTCTACATTTCACACGGAAAACGTTGATTAAAAAAATTACAATTTGACATGTCTAAAACGTTCTATCTCTTTTGTTTTTGTTTCGTTTGAAAAAGATAGCAAGCATTTAAAATAAGTTTAGTTTTTGAACAGCAAAATCACCGCCTTTATCTAGTTTTCACATAAAATGATTATTAATCATTAGTTCGCGTTGAAGAAATTTTACTTTTTCAGGAAGATAACCTCCGTGGGCGGAGGTGATCACTTTCCATCAGGTGACCCACTTGCTCGTTTGCCTCCTTTTCTACAAAAAAAAAAGAAAAATTTATTTGCGTAATATGTGTGTAAATGTAATGCAAAAATATTTAAGTATGTCAACATATTCTACCCTCTTTTGGTGTGCAAATATTCTAACATTTATAAAAAAAATATTTTATTACATATGCTTTAACTTGTCAATTATTTATATTTATAACTAGTTTAATTATTTATTACCAAAACATTTAAAAATTATAATTAAATTTAACCCTATCTAACGTAAACTACCATTAATTTATTAGTCATATACGATTTTTTTTAATTTAATTGAAATAGCATATTTTCCAGTTGCTTCCATAGCCATCAACTCTGGGTTCGATGATAGAATCCCAGGGGAATTTTAAAAGATACGCAATTTTTATATACTTAGATAACATTATTGAAATCGACGTCGGTTTTTGCAGTTTTACTAGATTTAAATCCATACTTCCTTACCAATAAAACTGTAAAATTCTGTTCGTTTGTCTGTAACTCTTTCACTGCTAAACCGATGATTGTGAAGAAATTCGATATGCACATAGGTTAAACACACACACGCAAGCTTAGACTTAGGCTTTTTTTAAAAAAAGTCTACCAGCCTTGGAACTATACAAGGCTTGAAAATTTGTATAAAATCTTTGCTAGCCTAATCGAGTAGCAGTAAATAGTAGTTATTAAGTTTACTAAAAGAAATGCAGAAAGAGAAAGCATCCTTTTTACGATATTGGAGTGCAAACAAACGGACGGATTTCCTGATGGGAAGAAATTCACGCCGCCTAGAGACACCAAATTTGGTAATGGTGCGCTGCCAACCTGAAGCAGATATGTAAACCTCAAGTATAGGCAAGTTTACCGACTACCTTACCCTTCGATCCGGAACACGTCAACGACAAGCGCTGACATATGGCGGCAGGAACAAGTAAGGTGGTGGTAGCGATCCGGGTGAGTCGCTGCAAAATTCTACCACCTAGTCAGATGTCACGGTGTTAGTGACGGTAAGGCTATGCCCACCTTTTACGAGCTGCTTGGCAGGAAGGCAGATGGTCTATTCTGCAAAGGAGCCCGGACCAACACGGGAAAAAATTCTATTATTCGATTTCATTATTCTATACTGTTACTTTAACAGACATATCACCGTTACAGTTTAACTGTTTTCTATGCAAATTGACTAACGCAACTACAGACTAAACAATGGAATGCCTAGAGTAAAACTAGTTTATTCCAATCCTTGTTATTCCTACTCAACATAAATAGAATGGTAGCGATTCTGTTGACACGAACTAGACTTAAATAAACTAAGATTATTACTTTATCAAATTTTGTACTAGATATTTATTTTACTTAAATATGACTTTTATTGTTATATTAATACTGTTATATTAATTTAACTTTAATACAAAAATTGCTTGAACTGAGCTTAAATAATATATTAGATACATTTATTATATAAACTAATGTTGGTCGGGATTGGAAGTGTGCCCGGTTGGCGATAAGCTTGCCACCTATCACATTGTGGAACTTAGTGTCTTCGGCTAGTCGTGGGTGCCTTGGTTGTACCTCTGCCTACCTCTTCGGGAATATGGGCGTGAAGATACTTTTTTTTTAATATATAAACTCAACTTCAATCTAGTATGTTGGCAATATTTATGTTAAAAAATCTTAATTTGAACACTTATAATGTTGTGATTTGTAAGCGCAAATTGTATTGAAGCTATTTTCTGGGATTAAACAGCGAACAAACATGTGGCTCTTTTAATAGTTAGAGAGAATCATGATCTTTAAGTACCACAGCTGTTATAGGCGCGTCGCTGTCCTGTGACCGGAACGTTAGCCCTATTTCGCAAGTTCTTCGGCTACCCTACTCTTCTACCTATATCCCGATCCTAAATATGCTATTTTTTTATCATTTTCAAAACAACAAAATATAATGTAATTTAATAGCTTAAAATGTGATTTTAATTTATATTAAGACTAGTGCCAACAGAATTACGACCGTTAGATTATCGTTTTTAGGATTGGAAAATAAATAGATGGATTTCATCATGATCAAAAATGTTATTAGTCATACCCCTACCCTCAAAGTCAGAAACAGGACAGTAGCCAATTCTGACGTCATGGTAACAGAAAAACTGCAAAAAACCGACTTTGATTTCAACAAACAAATTACATAAAAATGAGTATTTTCCCGAATTTCTCTAGGATTTTATGAGCATATTGTTTCTTGTATGAAAATTAATGAATGTGGAGTAAGCCTGAATCGCAAGATTATAATCTCTTAATATTTAAAATCGGTTAAAAAGAGAATAATTCTTAAAATTATTTTCCGAAGTACATTTAATTGTTTTACTTTATGTTCGTGATTCGTCCCTCAAAACATATATCCCTGACTAAAAATACATACAGAATACATAATACGTGGACTCCTAAGAAATGTACGAGTATTATCTGCCATTTAAATACAAGTAACGTAACTGTTTTTTTTTTTTATTAAGGAAACGAAGTTTGCACGCTTTGAGATAGTTATTTTTGTTGTCATTTTGTTTTGTTCAACTTTTCGTAGACGATCTCCTTGAAAACACGCTTGTGGAAGTGGAATATTACAGAACCAAGTTTGCTATTCGTGTTTACTAGTCCACAAACACTTACATTGTTCCGCACAACTTAAATGAAGAAAGGGAAAAACTCTAGATCAGTTATAAGATTACAAAAAAATACTGACGGTGTTTCCTAAAAGATTTTTGAGAGATTGTGATCGTTAAATAGATGCTACTGAAGATATAGAAGAGTTAGATTTCACAACTACAAAAAGACTAGTCACTGTTCGGAATTGTGAAAATAAAAAAGACGTAATAGTGGTTTTTAATAGGAATATTACAAAACACTTACATTGTTCCGCACAAATTATGTAAAGTAAGGGAAAACTCTAGGTCGGTTATTAGATTACAAAGAAGATACTGAAGGGGTTTCGTAAAGGATTTTTGAGAGATGGTAATCGTTTAATAGATGCCGCTGAAGATAAAAACATGTTGGTCGGGCTCCTTTGCAGAACAGATCAACTGCCTTAATGTGCCATTCAGCGCGTAAAAACCGAGCATAGGCTTACCGTCACTTCCACCGTGACATCTAACTAGGTGGTAGAATCTCGCAGCGGCTCGCCCGGATTGGTAACACGCCTTACCTAGTCCTGCCACCATAACGTCAGTGCTTGCCGTTGAGGTGTTCCAGTTCGGAGGGTAAGGTAGCCAGTAAACTTACTTTTGCTTGAGGCCTAACATCCCGGCCTAAGGTTGGCAACGCATCGTTTCCAACTTTGGTATCTCTAGACGGCGTGAATTTCTTACCATCAGGAAATCAATCGGCTTGTCTGTCTTCCAATATCATAAAAAAAGTTATATTTTGCAATAATAGAGACTAGTCAATGAACGGAAAGAAATAATGGCGGTTCTTAAGCGGAATATTACAGAACCAAGTTTGCCATTCGTGTATTTTACTATTACACAAACACACTGTTCCGCACAAACCAATAAAAAGTAAAAAAAAGTATAGACCGGTTAATAAATCTTAAAGAACATACTGAAATTAACGTAACGGAGTTTTTTTAAAGATCGTGATTGTTTGATAGATGCAGATGAATTTTTTTTCTATGATAATGGAAGGCCAACAAGTAAACGGATTTCCTCGTGGCTAGAAATTTACTCCTCTAGAGACACCAAAGGTAGCAATGATGCGTTGCGAAACTGAGGCCTGGATGTTAGGCCTCGAGCAAAAGAAAATGACCAGCTAGCTTTTGCTTCGATCTGGAACATGTCAACGACAAGAACTGACGTTATGGCGGAAGGAATAGATAATTTATAGGATATGGAAGAGTTAAACTGAGCCACAATAGAAAGACTAGTCATTGCACGAGTTTCTGAAAATAAAGAAATAAAGGCGGTTCTTAAAATATTAAACGTTGAATCTTAAAGGCTCTTAGGAAAGAAAGCAGTGCATTTAGAATGCATTTTATTCTGTAAAAGTTATGACAAAACATAGTAATTGTATAGATTACACAGTGGAAGTTTTACTTGAGTGCTTGTATTTCACGCCATAGAAATAGGATAAACAGGAACTGAGAATTTACCTATTGAATGCACGAACTTGACAATGTAGGTAACTACGAGAAGAAACTACCAAAAAAATAACACACTTTTCTAGTATTATTAATACTTAGAAGTGTTTATGAATACTCAATAACTATACTTATAAAATAACAAGTCCTGACTGACTGATTCATCATCGCCGCGCAAAAACTGTTACAGTTACAGCCATGAAATTGATTGAGTAAATCTGAACGGAGGCGTCCCACACAGGGTCGATGGATCCCAAGCTCCTGGGCAGGGTGCTAGGGGTTCTGTTCCCTGAGTCACCACCCCAGTTTGCGCCTCCGGTGATAACGGTCCCCGCCGTAAGGCTAGGCGGGGAAGCCCTCAACCCGGCTTCCATCTCACCGGTGTCAGAAGAGGCCGTCGACCGCCTACGGGGCAAGAAGACGGTGCCGGGCCCAGACGGGGTCCCAGGGCGAATCCTGGACCTCGCCCTGGGACCACTCGAGCCATGGCTTCGGGGGCTCTTCGACGCCTGTCTGGCGTCGAGTAGATTCCCGACGCTGTGGAAGGAAGGAAGGCCGACTGTGCCTCCTGAGGAAGGAGAATCGTCCACCTGATTCTCCTTCAGGCTACAGGCCCATCGTCCTGCTAGATGACGTCGGGAAGTTGCTCAAGCGCGTGGTGGCGACCTGAATCGTCCGGCACCTCGAGGGGACGGGGCCTAACCTGTCGGAGGCACAGTACGGGTTCAGGGCGGGGCGTTCCTGTCTAGACGCCTTGCTCTGGCTCAAGGCCTGGACGCAGGAGTCGGTTCGCGAAAGCGACAAAGCGTTGGCGGTCTCTCTCGACATCGCCAATGCCTATAACAGTCTCCCGCACGAAACAATACAGGAGTCGCTCCGCTACCATGGGGTGCCCGTGTATCTGCGGGAGCTGTTGGCCGACTACCTCCGGGACCGCGAAGTCCTGGTGGAAGGACGCGACGACATCGTACGCCACCGCGTCACTTGCGGGGTCCCAAAGGGGTCCGTCCTAGGCCCACTCCTGTGAGACATCGGTTACGACTGAGGTGCGCTGCCCCACAACTTACGGGTAGCGTCGTGGCCAGGTGCAGGGACCTGGGTGAGACGTTGCGGCTGGCGGAAGTGGGGACAACCATCGTCACCGGCCGTATACGCTCCCTGGGTCTGGAGGTGAACCTCCGCAAGACCAGTTCCATGGGCCTCGGAAGGGACCCCCTCCAGGTACGCGGGTGGTACTGGACGGGGTCCCGGTCCGGGTTGAGGCCCAAATGAAGTACTTGGGCCTCATCCTGGACGGAAGGTGGACTTTCAGGGCACATTTCATCCAGCTCGCCTCGAGAGTCCTAGGAGCCACCGCTGCACTGCTGCCCAACGTGGAAGGCCCGAGCGCCAACTTCCGATGGCTATACTCCGGCGTCGTATGGATTATGGCCCTGTATGGGACACCGGTCGCGCTAACAAGACCCTGCTGCGACGTCCGCAGCGGGTCATCGCGACCAGGGCGATACGTGGGTATCGGACGGTGTCCTGGACGGCGGCATGCGTCCTCGCAGCAGACTCGCCCTGGGAGATCCAAGCGCGTGCTCTTGCCGATACATACCTCGCGGTATCGTCGGCGAGGGCGCGCAGGGAACCCCTGGCGTGGGAGGACGTGAGGCGCATGCAGAGGCAGGCGTGGGAGACCATGTTGGAGCGGTGGAAGGAGGACCTAGCCCTACCTGTCCCTGGACAGCGATGGTGGAGGCTATCCGCCTGGTCCTCCGAGGGTGGTTGCAACGGCGGTTCGGGTCGCTGACGTTCCGACCTGTGCAGGTGCTTTCCGGGCATGGGAAGTATCTGCACAATATCGCGAGACGGGAGGCGACCCCCGCCTGCCACGAGTGCGGGGCGCCAGAAGATACGGCGTCCCACATGCTGGGAGAGTGCGTCGCGTTCGAACAACAGCGGCGTATTTTCTCAGCGATCGTAGGAGAGGACCTCTCGCTGCCGAGCGTTGTCAACGCTATGCTCGGTGGTGACAGGTCCTGGCAGGCGGTGGTCTCCTTTTGCGAAGAAGTCATGACGCAAAAGGAGACCGCGGAGCGGGCCCGTGAAGACGATCCCAACACAGGCCCGCTCCGGCGCAGGCAGACCGGGGGCGCAAGAAGGCGGTTCCTACGCCTTCAAAGCGCCTCCGATGCGGGGCTGCCGGGGGGAGGCTGCGGACTTTCCTCGGCCAGCACGGCCTCGCACGCCTGGGAGTGGGACTTCAGTGGTCGGAGTCGCTCCTCTTTCAGCGCGGGAGGAGGCCCGGTAAGGACCGGGCCGTAGCCGCGGAGCGAGATGGTGAATGCCAACGCGACCCCATCTCGCTCCTTGCCGGGCAGCAGGAAGGTCGTATAGTGGTTTTTAGTCGGTTCGAGTCTGACATAACCCGTTGCTCTCCTCCGAAAGCAGCGGGTATCCGGGGGGATTTTCCACACTATAAAAAAAGGGTCATTTTATTGAATTGACACCCACTAAGGACGGAATTTTGGAAATTGTACCCTTAAGGGGGGTAAAATAGGAGTTAAAATTGTGTATGGAATACCGTTATTTTTTACGTAAGAAACATCAAACTATATTTTGTGGTTACTTATTAAAAATGAGCAGATTCGTGTTTAAGCGTTTCTGGAAATTCTGCTCCCAAGGAGTTGAAAGTCCTTATTAATTGGATATAATCAGTAAATATATCAACTGCCACGCGAACAAAGCCGCGGGTAACTGCTAGTAAAATATACATTCATTCACAGATAGGTAAATTAAGCAATGCGTTCATTATTATTCACTCACTCATTCATTTTATCCGAGATTTGGACTTCATAGTCGCTAAATAAAACTTTGAGTGTTGGTCTAGTACTCAAAGAATAAAAGAAAAATTCTGATGTGAAATACTGAAACAAATACTATATTCTAGTTCGTTCCACGGTGTTAAACTTCAAACCGAAAACTTTTTCATTCACAGCCCATTGAATACCCTAAAGCTTTAGTTTAGGAGTTTTTATTGTCGATTCCTTTTTACAACCCTTTTCTAAGAACATTAGCAAAGTTAATAAACATTACCAATACAGTTTCAACTTGGAAAGAGCTTGTCTAAAATGAGGTCAAATTTTAGATTCAGTTAATCGTTTTTGGCTTAGTTTTTTATATTATAGAAGGCTAACATATGGATTTCTTGATAAAAATTATTCTGATTGGACTCATTTGTCTGAGTTTATTAGAATTAAGCAATTTAAATTTTGTTTTGTGATGGTCCGGGCTTACTTGAAGAATAGGTCGTCTGTCTTCCTGCCAGGCAGATAGTAAACGGCGAACATACTCTTATCGTCACTAACACCGTGATATACCCCGCATGTTTACTCCGTATAGGTCCGGGCTCGTTTAAAGAATAGACCATTGCCTTACTACCAGGCAGCTCGTAAAAGGCAAGCACATACTTAACGTCATTAACACCGTGACATCCTAATAAATAGAAGAGTTTTGCACCGACTCTCCCGGATTAGTACCATTGCCTTACCTGTTACTACAATAACGTCAGCACCTGTCGTTGAAGAGTTTCAGTGGCGAGGTTAACGTAGCCGGTAAACTTACGTAGCTCGAGACTTGACATCCCGGCCTACGGTTGGCAACGCACCATTACTACCTTTGGTCTCTAGGCAGCGTAAATTTCTTACCATCAGGATTCCGTCTAATTGTTTGTCTTCCAATACCATTAAAAAATACAAAGGCGTTCGTAATTAAGAAAGGAAGAAAGAAAAGAAAGAAAAAATATTTATTTGCGTAATATGAGTGTTACAAAGATGTTACAAAATTATTTAAGCGTTCCTACATATTCTACCAACTTGTGGTGTGCAAATGTTTTAATATGTTTTTAATTATTTATTCACGATTTACTATTTACACACTGTTTTTTTGTTTGTTTTGAGATTACATGATTATTTATTAATACACACAATTTTTAGAATGTAAATTAATTTGTCCCTATCTACCGTAAACTACCACCGTTTCCAAACCTAGCCAGACAGGACAAGAAACGCCGAAACAAACTCCTGCGCACCCAACATTCTGCAATTAAATTAATCATATTAGAAATACTGTATTATTTATTCTTATTTACAAGAAAATCTTTGTCATTATAATATTTTTTCTCTAAAAGTAAGTTTATTACCTTTTTTCGAAATCTGTTTAATGGAAGTGATTTAAGATTATCAGGAATTTGG
>NJDC01001996.1:307985-319197 GCA_002245475.1 Calephelis virginiensis | reverse complement strand
CCTTATGGAACCCCAACTCTTCCGTTATTATGTGTTGCACCGGGCCATAACTAATTTTTGTAATCTCAGCTATCTTACCAATGGTCAAACGTCGGTCACCCAGTACGAGATCACAAATTTTATCGATGTTTTCTTTCGTGGTAGAGGATGTAGGCCTTCCACACCTAGGATTATCTTTAATGCTCTCACGACCGCGCTTAAACTCAGCTACCCACTTGACACTGGAATACGATGGAGCAGACTCCCCCAAAGTGCTTACCATATCTTGATGAATGTCTTTTGGTGATAGACCTTTTTTATTGAGCTACTTAATGACTGCACGGTGTTCAATTTTCTCCATTATTGAAAATTGCGTCAGATTGCAAACAAATAATCACAGAAAATTTATATTGTGCAGTATCGGAATGAAACTGCGCAAAATAAATCAATATGACACATACTAACAAATGACGGTAGATTTTAAAAAGATGTCATAGCTCCATGTAGATAGGCCACGAACTTTTGGATCTACCCTCGTACGTGCGGCCATAGCTGCTCAACCTACACTGAACATAAGTTTCGGCCAACAAATTGTACAACATTAATTTAACTTTGTATGGAATATGGTTTTTAACAATTATCATATTTGCTAAAACTTGTCTTAGTTTATTACAAATGTGTTATATGTGATTTTTTTCATTTAAATTTGATATCAATAGTAAAACCAAGATAGGTATGAGTATCCACTATTTCAATCAATGGGCAGTTACATAATCCACTGTTATTTAAATTGGATTTATGAAGGCAGATGTGGTTATGGGTTACTACACTATTAGAATAAGAAAACTTATTACATGGAGATTTAATTACTAATAATTTTGATTTTGTGGGATTAAGTACAAGTTGAGAATTATGGCACCATTTAATTAGACTATGAATATTAGATTGCATAAGTTCAAATGCTTTTTGAGGATCTTTGTGAGCCATAACTAGGCACGTATTGTCAGCAAACTGGTAACAGGTGCTGTAGTTGAGTGCTGTTTTAACCTGTATCGGCTCGCTAAAATAGTTGCCTGTTTTAACCGAGTATGCACGATTTTGCAGATAGTTTTTACACAATGAAAGCAGTGGATCCCGTATACCACAATCATCTAATTTATATGCCAGCTGTTGATGAGCAAGGGTGTCAAAGGCTCGCGAAAAATATATAAACAAAGCCAAAACCGTGCGTGTTTTGTCCAAATTCCCATTAACTTGATCTGTAAATTTTGCTAACAAACTAGTTGCACTATTTCCCGCTTGAAACCGAAATTGATTCTTAAAGATGACGTCATTCTTTGTATAAAAGTTATGAATATAGAAAGTAAAGTAATGGGCCGATAGTTGTAGCACCTAGTTATCGCGTTTACCCTTTTTAAATATTGGTCTAACACATCCGAATTTCAATTCATCGGGATATATTCCAGTTTCGACACTACAATTAATTAAATTTGAAATAGCTAAAGATACACTATTTCCTATCATTTTAATATCAGAAATTTTAATATTATATACTCCTTGCGCTTTATTAGAATTTAAAGTTTTAATAATTTCATGTATTTTCTCTGCTGAAGCTTTCAGGAAATTTAAGGTGTGCTTCTTGAAATATTTTTTTTAATAAAATTGTAAATTTCTGTCGGTGAATGCATACCGGTTGTTGACGACCAGTTTGTTTTTTGTAATTCTGCACGTAATACCTCGTAATCAATTTTATTTTTTACAACATGCTGTATATACTTAGGCAGTGCATCGTGAATGCATGTAAAAATAACAGCTCGGTGATCGGCCAGTACAACATCTAACACCGCTGAGCACGGAACTAATGCGGGGAAGCGAGCAAATACGTGGTCAATGCATGACTGTGTTACAACATTTAGACTGGTCTCAATAATTCTAGTGAAAGCATTAATTTTAAAATCTGAAATATTCCTTGTTCATACTATATACAATATTGAATATTAGTATATTGAACCGACCTTAAAAAAGAGAAGTATGGTTTGACTCACATATTTTATAATGTATGATAATCGATTTCTTTGTCATTTATGAACCGATATCAAAAAAAAATATTGAAACATCTTTGTTTAAGGTGGTCCCATTTCCGTCAAATCAGGATCTGAAGATAGAAGCCCAGGGAAAACGACGAAAATACCTTATTTTTGTGTACGTAGATGTTGTATTACTTTGTGGTTTTACTGTGCTTAAATTATATTTAAAAGTCGAATCCGGATTTCCCATGATAAACAGCATAATATATTACAGCCTACTGAAAAATGTTAGCGTTTGTTAAGCGGTTACTGCATAGCTCGAAACACAATCTAGTTGCGTAGGTTGATCAATGAACAAGCTTCGAATGCAGATATTGGTAAAAATTTTTCGCTATGAAATGTATTGAACTACAACATAAAATGAATTTCATTGAAATACGGAACTGATCAGTTGTTTATTTTTATAGTGAGTTATACTCTATACCGAAAATAGGATTGAGTAGTTGTTAAACAAAGTTTTAGCTCGTTTAAGCTTTTAGCTTTATAGATTATCCGCTTGAACAATTTTAGTAACAAACATTTTTAGTTGGAATTTTGATTTAAATAAATATTTTATAAAGGATTATTCAAGTGATATATATTACTGTGAAAAACATTTATTTGCTTGTTAGTTTATGAAAGCTTGTGCAGTAGCTCACCCTGATATAATGTAAATAAGTGTCTTCACGCCCATATCCTCGACGAAGTAGCCAGAGGCATAAGCAGAGCACGCACGACCAGCCAAAGACATTAAGGCTGGACTTCAATATTGAATTTAAGCGAAATCAATATTAAAACACCGTTATTTTCTTTCTTTGACATTAAAAGTGTTAATCATGTTAATTTTACTGTCAAAGAAATTTCCGACACTAATACGATCACAACTGATAATTGAACGAGACACTAAACTAAGTTTTACTTTACTCGGTTTACAATATGATCGGTAAACGGCCAATGAAATAATGTATCTCAATCTAATGGATTTCAAGCAATCTAGATAGCTACGTATCCGTCGACCTATCCTATACCTCATTCCCATATTTATCCTGTGCACAGATATATTATTGGCAAGCGATAAGATAAAAATGGATCAAAATATCAATCTTGGACAGTGAGTTTTGGATTAGGATTGATTATTAATATTGGCCGAAAATCAGCACTTAAGCTAGAAACATATTATCAGACGACTGATAAGTGTGCACGTGCCGTCCGCGGACGCTTTCGGTTGACATAAGCATCCAACGCGCCAGATATTTTTCGGACGTCCGAACGCTCCAAGTCACGTACGCGACTTACGTCCGATAGTTTGCCCGGCTCAGTGTACTTTCATTATCTAGATGAAAGAAAGCATAAAACTGATTCCCACCGACAAGAGCAGTCGCATTCGCAGGCTGGTGAAATCATGACTCGTACAGTACTACTATTTAAATCATGCGCTTCGGCCTTACACGTATTACACTTTATACTTTTATTTTTAACTTGTCTAACCTAATCTCAAGTTAATTGAAATGATTATGTAATAACTTCTATTCTTCTATTCTATTCAATTCTATTCTTCTATTCTATTTCCAAAGGTTGACAAATATATGACTACCATACTAGGAGCGTGACAACAAAAGGACTTTTTGCGGACTGTTTTAAATGAATGCTTACAAAAGTAAATATTACAATTTGGCAATAATATTTAAAATGCATTATCATGTATTAATTTCCCATTATAATAAAATTTGCCCTGTCCTTTCAAAGTTACTAGGGTAAGCCTGTATGTTTGTTCACAAATTCTTATCTATACAATTTGAATTCAAATAATAACTGGTGCTAAAGTCAAATAAGATAAAAGAATAATTCGTGTAAAACAATTACAAGATTAAAGTTCGTAATGAGTTTTAGACTGAAATTAATGGGTGGTTGAAATTAATATTAATTCTCATTTTGTCACGTCTAGATATAAATGATTTAGGACATGATGAATTGTTGTAATTACTCTACTACAATTAATTACAAGATAAAATTTGGTTTAGGTTTGACATGTACATATGTACTAGTATATATACACCAGCAGCCCGTCCCGGGTTCGATGTTACATCGGGAGCAAAAGTAAGTTGACCGGCTACCTTATCCTCCAAACTGAAATACGTCAACGGCAAGCATCGATGTTATGGCGACAGGAATAGGTAAGGCAGTGGTACCAATCCAGGCGAGTCGCTGCGAAACTCTACCACCTAGTCAGATGTTCACCTTTTACGAGCTGCCTGGAAGGAAAGCAGATGGTCTATTCTGAAAAGGAGCCTGGACCAACACAGGGTAGAACTCAGAAATCATTCTTTTAATTAGTGAAAACCTGATGAAAATACAAAACCAGTTTTTAGTTTACTATATATGTAGTTTACTGCAAATTATTGCATATAAACCGACATATAGACGTTGGCCAGTGACTATAGATTAGTATTAATAAATGTTAAACTAAAGAGTAATTCACAAAATGAACTGATAATGAGCTCGGTGGGTGGAATGAATATTAATTTTCGTTTTACCCGACGTCTCGTCCAGATGTAAATGATTTAGGACATGATGAATCGCTGTAATTACCCGCTCTGCCACAACCAGTAATAGTTGGCGTTTGAACTAGGCCAGAGACCTAAATATATATTATCGTATATGTTATTTGATGTATATTTGATTTGTAGATTCCCCTATATTTTCTCTGCGAGTTGGTCTAGGTTTTCTGTGCAGACTACCTTCCTGGCTTATAAGAGGCGAGCGTTATATAAGACAATAAGACCACTTGTAATAGAATGCTGTCCAGCAACTTGCTCAGGTAACTTCCACTGCCTATCCGATTCTACCACCATAACAACAAATATACCCGTACAAGTTACACAAATTGAATCTAACCCCAAAGTAAGCAAATTATATTTTTGTGTTATGGGTGTTAGTCAACGATTTTAATACAGTAGAAATTAAATAGATACCTAAATACATTCAATAAACACCCATGCCCAGATATGCCGATATTTAAATGTTCATAAGCCTGTTCCCTTCGGGAATCGAACACGAAACTTGCGGTTGGTTGGTACTATGACAGTATCATGTTCATGAGTGTAAGGTAGTGCAATAGGCCTTACATATCGGCGACGCACCTATGACAGCGATGGTGTTTATAGTCCACGGTTATGTCTTCCTATTAGCATAGCTGTTTGGTTCGTTATCTTATCGCATAAAAAAGAAGAAAATCACTGTAGATAAAATATTTTGTTGTATGTTACCTTTTTTTTACTTTTACTATATTTTACTCTATTGTAGACTCATACCATAACAAGAAACGATATAAAAAAATCCAAAAAAGGAAATTAAAGTAACATTAAAATTGTCAGTTGGTCTTAAACAAAAGGCTAGTCAAAACCAAACAAAAAAGTATCTTCACGCCCATATCCCGGACGAGGTAGGCAGAAGCACAGCCAGGGCACCCACAACTAGCCGAAGATACTAAGTCCCTCAATGTGATAGCTAACAAGCCTATCGCCAACCGGGCACATATCCTATCCCGAGCAACATTTTTTTTATTTTTTTATAAGAAAATTGTAAAAACCCAATCTTCTTTTTATTGCCCGACCCGGGATTCGAACCCGGGACCTCATGCAGTCAAGTCCAACAACTGAACCGCTAGACCACAGAGGCGAACAAAGTTCACCTTTTATTCACAGTTATCCCAGACAACGTAGTCCTTGAGTTCTAACGTAACAAAAAGAACCTAATTAAGTTTGAAGGTTTCTAGCGAGATCATGAAAAAATATGATTGTTGAATTTCGTGCACATATTAAATTAAATAAGTCAAACTTTATCACTTCATTCAGTTAAAGAGCACCACTAAAGTATTTATTAATAATAATTGAGTGTAATGATAATTTTTAAATTGCGACCAAATCTTGTTCGGTAAGCAAATAAGAATCGTACTCCAATCTCCACCTATTTTATGAATTTGACATGGCTTAATATGACAACTTATAATTAAAAAAGCAAAAAAAACCTGATGTAAATTAATAAAATGAATAGCAAATGCTTACGGCCATGCAAAAATAAAAAAAAACGGATGACACCGGGAGTGCCGGCAGAAGTGGAAACTTGAATATAAACGTTGTGCATATTTGATGTTTTGGAATGGTTAGGGAATAATTTTGCACGAATTGCTTTAATTATCCGTATGAAAGTACCATCATTTATGTGGTAGGATACAATATTATTGCTATCGTACACAAACATGACAACACGAACATTCGCGCAAGCGCCCTGCGCCTTTTTTCGAAATTTAGATCATGTCACGTGTTCTGACGCGAGTTAAGAAGTTTTTGCCCATTCCAAAAAATGCCGCTAAAGAAGTTTCCACTTCAAAAAAAAGCTATAAATGGTTATGGTTACTATTTACTAAGTTAGATGAGACATTTTTTCGAATTCATTTTTAATATTAGACTAATATAAAACTTTAAAGCTATCTCATCGAGTACCAGAAGCAAATAGTTACCACAAATCATCAAAAAGGTAAATCAAAGTAAGATTAAACATGTCGGCAGGTCATAAACAAAAAGGTTTTCCAGAATTAATTTTAGTTATAAACAAACTCCCCACATATTCAAAGTTATTAAGTTTGACCGCCTCTTTGATCGAAGGGTACATGCCTAACTTCACCGAACAACCTCGAGGCTTAGATTCGATTTCCGATGAGGGTAGGCAATTGTGTAATAAACTAGATGTGTCTTAAAAATTTTTTTTTGGTATCTACTAAAGGTTTTCTATGTATAAGTATCATTTACAAGCACCCTTGGCATAACCTTAAAATTTTGCTTGCTTCGGGGTAATATTCAATTACTTGTAATAGTGATTAGATTCTAACATTAGGGATAATTTAATTAAGATTATGATCGCTAATTGAGCTTAATTTCAAAATCGCCCACTCGATGTAAATTCAAAATATGAAAAACATGTCAGGCTTAAGTTAGAATAAGAATATATGAGATTCACATCTTCACCATGTGAAAAAATCTCTCAATAAAGATTAAAAATATATGCAAAAACGTATCGCTAACACACTTAGCTAAATGTCAAAAATCTCTATGAAAACTCAAAATGTGAAAAACATATAAGTTCAACTATCTTAGATTCTGTTAAGTACTATTTAACCGTGGATATGGTCGACCTTGAATTTTCATATTGGTATAGTAGTACTATTTAAATTATGCACTATGGCTATATTCGTCAAGCTTCGGAAATCCGAATGTATTTTAAAGATATCTATATAGAGTTGTTATACACATAATTAATCACTTCGCTTAAATTTAGATTAGGTCAGCCAATTTAAAAATAGAAGTATAAAGTGTAATAAGTGTGAAGGAGAAGCGCATAATTTAAATAGTAGTACTGAACAAGAAACAAGTGTATGAATTAAGATTAGTACACTAAAGCATACAATCTAAAAATTACTATTATTATTTTACTAGGTGGTAGGGTTTCCTAGCGACTCGCCCGGATTTGGTACCACCGCCTTGCCCATTCCTGTTGCCATAACGTAAGTGCCGTTGACGTGTTTCAGTTCGGCGGATAAGGTAGCCGGTAAGCTTACTTCTGTTCGAAGCCTAACATTCCGGCCTCAGATTGGCAACGCACCATTACCACGTTTGGTATCCCTATGCGGCTTGGATTTCTTACCATCAGGAAATACGTCTGCTTGTTTGCCTTCCGATATCATAAAAAAATATGAAGAAATTTAAGGACACTTTCAAAATATAAGGACACAATTACTAAACAAAAGGTAGACAAGTAAAGGGTAGGGTTAATAAATAAATTCCCATAAATTTCCCACAAATTCAAAGTTATCCTAACTATAGTTTTAATATTTATAACGTCTGGAACATTGGGTATAGAGGAACTCATATCGAGCATCTGGCGCGGGATATTTTCATATGAAATGGCACTTATTTTATCCTTAGTTACATGTTCGGTCAGTTTTGCACCGCTGAAATGATATTTGAATGTTTTGAGGATTTCTATGGCAAAATTGTTCGCCGGCTTTTCTCAGCAAGAGGAGAGATTCCAATGGAAGTTTTTAAAATTATATCGACGCATCATACGAACCCATTGTTTTTTGTAAAATAAAATATTATTCCAAAGAGTATATATTTATATATACTCCGTATTAAGAGGCGGATCTTCCATAGATATATAGCAAACCCGAATTTTGTATGAAGTTTAGCTTAAGTGACACAAGACATTTGACAGACACATGGTGAAAAAGTATAACCCGTTTAATTTGAAAGTAAGTCGAAAGGCATTCAGACTTAAGGCAACTAGTGTCATATAGATTTAGGTGAATAAAAAACATAGCAAACTTAACACTTTTAGTTTTTTACATACATGTTGCGCCAAACTGTATTATTCTATATATAGGAAGCCTCTGTGGTCTAGTGGTCTGGTGCTAGACTAAATTTCATGAGGTCTGGGGTCTGACACCGGGTCTAGCTACAAAGGAAATGTGTTATAGAATTTATACTTGTTGTCGTCGGCACTTGGTAGGATTCCATTGCAAACACACTTTTTTTGAGGTAAACGCTTGTACTTATCTTTATTTATATACTATACTTTAGTTTATCTCTAGTTATTACGCCCCGACGATGCTGTAAAAAGGGAAACCGGTTGGCTATAGAGTAGCAAAAAGTATTAAACAAAGTGTATAGTGGATAAGTACAAGCGTTTACCTCAAAAAAGTGTGTATGAAATGTGGTATTTTTTTTTAATAAAACAAATGCAGCCCGGAATCAGATATGTGTCCGGTTGGCAATAGGCTTGCCACCTATTACATTGTGAGTCTTTGTGTCTTCGGCTATTCTTGGTTAACCTGGTCGTATTTCTGCCTATCCTTTTAGGGATATGGTCGTATATTTTTTTTTTTATTTTATTATATTCTAAAATGTTGATTTAAACTATCGCACTACTTTTGTAGTAGGATAGGAAATCGATCATTCAGTGTTTTTTAGCGTTCGGTTGATCATTACACAATTTTAAAGTTGTTCTAATTATATACATTTGCAAAAACTTTTAGCTTGCATTTCATGCTCACTGAGGTCAAATCCTCATCTATTATAAATTTAATTTTAATAAGTTTGGTAATTTTAGATTTTAAATTAAATTATCTTGAATTAAGTACAAATCTGTTGTTTATCTGTTTTGTTATTTTTTTTATTTTATGCGTTTTAATTCATTCAATAGTATATATTTAGTAGTTTATATATCTGTACACCAAGTCTACTTATTTTATTTTATTTAGTACTTTCCTTCTACGGGTTGGCTGGAAGAAATTTCTTTTATTAGAAATAAGCTCGCCTTTTGTACTTTGTTGTTCTTTTTACTTTTAAGTATTTTTTTTGTATCTAATATCAGTTGTGTACAATAAAGTTAATATATATACAAAAACAATAAAAACTATGTGTTGTTGTAATCAATCTATACACCACTTTAGATATCGGGATAAAAAGTAGTCTATATCATCCTCCAACCTGTCACCATATATAAAAACTTCAAGATAACATAAATCCGTTGCAACGAAAAAAAAGGACAAACAAACACACTTTAACGTTTTTAATATTAATATGGAAGTATGTGTAAGCTATGGAAATACCCCCATTTATAAGACTTTGCAGTATGAAATATTATACAAGTTAATACGCAGTATCATGATAGATGCAGATCGTTGCTCAAGCACTTGGGTTAATCCATTCATCATTTATCACCTCCTTATACGAGGATAATGCCTTCTGAATTTTAAAGATATGCTATTTTAAATCTCGGAAAATATAGAGCTTAAGCTTTGTTCTTGCGATCACAGTATGCAAGGATGCTTTTAAGCACAAAAAGCAATAATTTAGAATGACATTAAAACTGTAAAAAACTAACTATGCTTTCAATAAGTTAGTTATCTATTAAATTACAATTATAACAAAAAAATACAAATAAATTACAAGAAAATAGATTATTTTCTTCGATTTCCCTGGGATTCCATTAACAGATTCAGACTTGGTGATAATGGTGATCTCCATTCCAAAAACAACAATCCAAAAAATGGGAAATGAAAGTAGCATTAAAATCTGAGTAGTTCTAGACATAGACAAACAAGTTTGGCGTTTATTCAAAGTCATCCCAGACAATGTAGTCTTTGGGTTCTAACCAAAAATTATAAAATGCCTTATTTCAAAAGTAAGGTGGGAAGACATTCATTTTATCGTCCTGGATTTGCCTATATTGCAAACAACTTTAAAAAATGGTTTTAAAAATCTCAATTTTATTTCCAAAGACCTCCAAAGACAATAGAAATTGTTATGCAATTTACAAAATACATTTGCCTACCAACTGTAAAGTCATAATAATCCCCGTATTGGTCCGGGCTCCTTTGCAGAATAGACCATCTGCTTTCCTGCCAGGCACCTCGTAAAAGGCGAGAACAGGCTTACCGTCACTAACACTGTGACATCTGACTAGATGGTAGAGTTTTGCCCGGCTTGGTACCAGCGCCTTACCTATTCCTTCCGCCATAACGTCCAATGCTTGCCGATGACGTGTTCCAGATCGGAGGGTAAGGTAGCGGATCAACTTACTTTTGTTCAAGGCCTAACATCCCGGCCTCAGGTTGGCAATGCACCATCATCACCTTTGGTGTCTCTCAGCGGCGTGAATTTCTTACCATCAAAAAATCCGTCTGCTTGTTTGCCTTCCATTAGCATAAAATAATAATAATAGTTTAGAAATAAAGTGGTTGTGACATACAGACGGACAGGTGGACATGTGGAATCTATAAAGTTTTACATCATTCAGATAGGAAACCCTAAAACCTTTTAAGACTGGTCTCTTGTTACGGACTGCAGTTAGTATCTCAGGTAACATCAGCAATTGGGGTTAGATCAATCCGTATATTCTGACCATGGACATACTCGTATGTTTCAACAAAGAATTAAATATACAACTATGAATGTATTCCATAAATCTATTTTGACTAATTTTACCTTACACATATATACATATCTTCACGCGAAGTCTCTTACGCGGTAGGCAGAGAGTATCGAGTGCCAGACCTCACGATCCTGACAAACCTGTCTTGCTTCCTTCACATTCATAACCCTTTTCAT
>NJDC01001996.1:251069-261334 GCA_002245475.1 Calephelis virginiensis | reverse complement strand
TGTTATTTTATTTATACTTGCATAGTTTAATTTGTTTCGCCGATCACAGTGTAGGGAAGTTTGTAAAATCGTTAAACAGATAGAGAACTAGTCCAACATAGTTCTGAGATCAGATATAAGAGCGAAAAACAATGTTTGTAACATAAGTTCACATCGTGAATGCAATAATAGTGCATGAGAGTTTCTTCCATAAAACTCAGTGTATCTACAACGATAGATACAACGATATTTATTTGAAGGAATAACTTTTATTATAATATCTCTGGATACTTTTAAAAGCAAAGGTAGATATAGATTTAAATAAAAAAACGTGAACCGTCAAGGGACGCTTGGCAGATATGAAACATCGACATTTTGTAAAAATAATATGCAAAAAATAACAGATTGTGATAGGAACTAAATATGTCATAATGATAAAATAAAATATTACGATAGGAGAGAATCGCACAGTCGATTGCGCATGGCGACGCGTCGCCACACCGTACACACTACTGCATATATACATACATGCATATAGACTGTATACTAGCAGCCCGTCCGGGCTTCGCACGGGTGGACAAATTTCTAATTTTTCATAGAAATTAGACACTATGTGCATCAGCAATAATGACTGCTTCTAATAGTAAAATTATTTTTCAAATCGGTCCGGTAGTTTCGGAGCCTATTAAATACAAACAAACACACAATCAAATCTTTCATCTTTAACATTATAGTGTAGATGATATACCGACAGCTGCTCCACTTACCGGGACCAATTGTATTTTGAAACCATACAGAAAACTATCGAAATACCGATTTAAAATTTCAAATCTGTTTAATCGTTTAGAAGTTAGGTATGTGAAATAGGTAAGTACGGAACGATAATTTTTACAACCCGGTGTCCTATTACCCGTTGTCCTGTGGGAATGAAGCATAGTCCGTGTTTTGAAAGTAGCCTATGTTCATCAAGGACAGTATTCTCTTTCAATCGTAAAATAATTTTAAATACCAATCAATACAAACAAACCAGCAATCAAATCTTTCCTCCTTATAATTAGTGTATCTATCCTGTCAAACGTTCTGAGTATGCTCGTAGTGACCTACATTACGGCGATTAATTTTTATGTACGTGTAAAGAAAAAAATATTTGCTCTGCATACCTAATACGTTTCTGAGAAACAGTGGAAATACACTTACAAAATTTCAACCCAATCGGTGAAGCCGTTTAGTAGTTGACATATCGACAGCAGTGCCACATATCTCAACACGAAAGGGTAATTCTCCCCTACTCCTGTTGTCCTACTACCGGTTTTTCCGTAAGAATGAAGCATGTTACCGAGGTAAAATCCTATTTTTATTAGCGGTAACGCGGGTTTCGAATGAAATAAGAATTTACCGAATCGGCCGGGCAGCTTAAGAGCCTTAAGAGCCAAACAAACAATAAAATCTTTCTCTTTATTATTAATATAGATTACATTACCCGATTAAATATAATATTGTACTACCTGGGCGAAGCCAGGTCAAGTCGTCAGTGTGATACAAACTCACGTGGTGTCGTCGGCCGCCGCGCACCATGCGCGCGATTTATAATTTTCTAGCGTAGGTAGGTATTTTGTTAAGAATTACATTATAAATTTTGTAATATCTTTTGAATGGGCTTTTTGATTTGAATAATTCAAAAAGTAATCTCAAGGCATTGAAACAGTCTTCAATATGAAATAATTTATTTAGATTAGGATAAATAAGAAGGTATAGATAAAATGTTCCGAATATTACCACTATTTTTAGTAACTTTTAAAATGTGTAAAAGTTGTTATATTGCCGTAAGTGTAATAGTTAGATATATAGTGTCGCGAACTTTTTTGGAGTACGATCTTTAATATTGTAGAACATCTTACACAGTTATTGACAATGGTTTTCGCAGCGCATGCGGGGACAGATGTTTCATAGCAAATTTTTGTAGACCTTGTGTTACATTTTTGAATTTTCTGTATTGATCCCTATTTTTTCTAGTTACAAATATAGCCTATGTCGGGCTATATTTGTAATACAATATTCGGGATAATGTAACATTCTAGAAGAGAAAGAATTTTTGAAATCGGTCCAGTATTTTCGGAGCCTATTCATTTGAAACAAACAAAAATCAAACCTTTAATCTTTATAATATTAGGGTAGATATATACCATCATATAACGTGGCGACACGTCGCCACGCCAGAAATCTGTTTTACGTGCGCATATAGATGTTTCAAATTAATAAAATTAATTAAAATTAAATTAATAAAATTTAATTAATTGCAACAATTAAGCGCAGTAAAACTTCAAAAACCGACTTCAACTATTTAATTGGGTAACAATGTCGCAATTTTATACTTTTTTTACGAAAGACAGCAAATGGTTAGTCTCAAGTAAATTTCTTAAAAATAAGTCTTAAAGTCCAACCTGATGAGGTCGTCAAGATAAGTGAAACATTAAAATTTATGCACTATTGTTACTCAAAAACCACTAGTCCATGACAAATCAACCCATCTTTCTTAAAATGTAACATTAATATTGGTGGGCTATAAACATATAAAAAGAAACGTAGTCGAATTGAGAACCTCCCCCTTTTTAGAGTTGGTTAAAAAATTCAATTTAATACATGTCATCTGTTAAAAAATACATGAAATAGTTGTATATTGTCTTCGATTTCTCTGGGATTTTATCATTAAATTCAGACTTGGTTGCAATGGGACTACCTCAGAGGTCCGCTATTTCAAATAAAAAAAAATTGGTAAAAGATAACCATAGCCTAGATCACCAGATGTTAAAGGAGCATCGCTGTCCTGTCGGCAAAGTAATAGACCAAATGTGCAAGGATACCGGCTACAGAGTGCTTATGGCGGTGGATTCTTACCCGGGCCAGTTGCTGCTCACCACTATGTCTCCAGTAATATTGTTGGTAATGACCTATTTTAGCTGATTTCGTCTTATACGATCTACCTGGCAGAGAGACAAAAGGTCTATTCTCTTTATCAAACCTGAAACAATACTCGGACAACTCAAAAAACCTGAAAAATTTAATATTTTTGAGTTTAGAACGTGAGAATGGTATTAAAAATCGAAGAAGATTTGTACGAGTTCAAGTCGGAGCGACGAAGGCGTTTGGCAGTTTCATCGATAACACGGACTTAGTATGAGAGAATACTGAGCGAGGTTTCACGAAGATTGAACGCGACCGGGCCAACAGTTTAGATTAGAAAAGTTCGCGAGCTATGGACAAATTGCTCCACTAATACAACAGATTTCGAACTTATCTCAGCTGAAACTCACAAAAACTTTCACATATCTGGGGTCGGACGTAATTTGAAGGAATTACTGTTCTCTCTTTATATTTTTTAAATTGTGTTAGTTTTATTAACTAACTTAAAGTTTGTACCAGATTTTCATGTATCATTCAATCTAAAAAAGTTTCTAATTATTTTTCCTCTATTGCTAACTTTTCCAAATAGTTGAGGCTTTTAAAAATATCCTTCGTGTATACACACGAATACAATAAGTTACTCTTACCAATTAAGTTGTTCTTCAACTCTTACAATTTTCAACCAAATTCAAAAAACATTGTGCACAAGCCGACGGATCTTTTGAGGAAATCTACGATTTTGAAATCGGTTAATAATTGAATTTGGTCAGAAGTTAAAAACGAATTAATTCTTTTATATAAAATACACAAGACAGGTAATAGGAGGAATACAGATCATGACATATTGCTAATATTAATTAATAAGGAGTTTTAATGAACGTTTACATTGATCTAAATAATCTTACAATGATATTTTTCTACGTGAACATTATAAAAAGTATTGGCATACTGATTTTCGTCAAAAAGATATTTTTTTACAATTTCCGATTACAAGTTTCAAGTGGGTCTACTTCAGAGTATGCTCTCCAAATGAGCCACTTTATATACGAATTATTTCATATTCTAGCATAGTATGTATCATTTAGACAAGTCGTTAACGGGGTTGGCAGAGACTATAGAGTGACAAATCTTACAATTCTGGCATACCTGCCTGACTTCCTCAACTTACGATACGAATTATTTCAAATTCTAGCATAGTATGCATCTTTTATACAAATCGTTAACGGGGTTGGCAGAGACTATCGAGTGCCAAATCTTACGATCCTGGCATACCTGCCTGACTTCCTCAACTTACGATACGAATTATTTCATATTCTAGCATAGTATGCATCTTTTAGACAAGTCGTTAACGGGGTTGGCAGAGACTATAGAGTGCCAAATCTTACAATCCTGGCATACCTGCCTGACTTCCTCAACTTACGATACGAATTATTTCATATTCTAGCATAGTTTGTATCTTTTAGAAAAGTTGTTAACGGGGTTGGCAGAGACTATAGAGTGCCAAATCTTACAATCCTGGCATACCTGCCTGACTTCCTCAACTTACGATACGAATTATTTCATATTCTAGCATAGTATGTATCTTTTAGACAAGTCGTTAACGGGGTTGGCAGAGACTATCGAGTGCCAAATCTTACGATCCTGGCATACCTGCCTGATTTCCTCAACTTACGATACGAATTATTTCATATTCTAGCATAGTTTGTATCTTTTAGACAAGTCGTTTAGGGGTTGGCAGAGAGTATCGAGTACCAAATCTCACGATCCTGGCATACCTGCCTGACTTCCTCAACTTACGATACGAATTATTTCATATCCTAGCATAGTTTGTATCTTTTAGACAAGTCGTTTACGGGGTTGGCAGAGAGTATCGAGTACCAAATCTAACGATCCTGGCATACCTGCCTGACTTCCTCTACATTCATTACCCGTTTTATACAACCTGGTTTCGGAGATTCTTGACACCACTCTCGGATAATAGTGGAATGTCAAACTAGGTCTCTCCGAGTACCCACATTTCTCCTCATTCACATTATATATCTAAATTAAAGTATCTTTACGCCCATATCCCTGAAGTGGTAGGCTGAGGCACAACCAGGGCACCCACGACTAACCGAAGACACTAAGTCCTTCAATGTGATAGTTGGCAAGCCTATCGCCAACCGGGCACAAATCCAATCCCGAGCAACATTTTTTTATTAGAAAATTGGAAAATCCAAATTTTCTTTTGTTGCCCGACCCGGGATTCGAACCCGGGTTCTCATGGAGTCAAGTCCAACCGCTAGACCACAGAGGCGACTATCCTACTAATTAAAACGAAAAAATGTTCATGACACTAATTAAAACAAAAAAAGTGATCATGATTACAAAAAACACGATTTGAAAAGAAAAGTTAAAACGCTTTAAAAAAATTGTGAACTGCAACCCGACTTATGCAATGCGAATGTGAATGATTGTAGGTACCCAAGAAGACCACCTTGGCCTGAAGATATGCAAGTATGTAAAAGTTCTTAAAAGACACAAAGTAATTTTATTATGCACGAAATATAAAAATCTGGGTTGCTTGGTGCGTAAGGTTTATTATTAAAAAGGGATGGTCGATATCACCGAAGGAAGAGGACAAGCGACCGCTCTTTGCATTGATAATGACTTGGAAACGACACTTAACCCAAATCTGTTCGCAAAGATACACTTTTACTTGAAGCTATAAACCCAGGGTATTGTCGTAGTATAGAGATCAAAATGTATTCAAGAGCTTCGTCGCCATTTTCTTTAAAATGTGATAACCTACTTCAGATTTTGTGCCATCAGCAAGTGGTTTGCAAATAAGAAGCTAAATGGCATAATATGATGACCCTATCACTCGTTAGTAAAATCGTCTAACAGTTACAGTTATATACTGTATTTTTAAATAATTATCTCAATCGCCAGACAACCAGGCTAAATAGTTTAGTAAAATTAAGATTTTGTGACATCAGCAAATGGATTCCAGTTATGAAGCTAAATAGCATATTGAGATAGCCCCATCGCCTGCTAATAAAATAATCTGGTCAAAAGCTGAATTGACGTGCCCCTAAATTGCATTTAACCAGATGTTGACGTACTCAGATAAGCCTAGGTACTTAAGATTTTTTAACATCAGCAAGAGTGGTTTGCAAATAAGCTAAAGATTTCAAAGATTACAAAATAAATGTCAGAATAAACAGTCAGACTAAGGCAATTATCACACGGCATCGCTCACTCGCGCGGATGGATTTAACACGGTTTTGACCAGTTTGATCAATGTCACTGACAAAAATGGACACAGAAGTAGTAGCAACAATCTGGTTTTTAAGTAGTAGAAAAAAAATATAAAAAAATATAGTGTTCATTAATTTCTACGAAGTTGAACTCCAAATGAGACGTTCATGGTATCATATAAAATACCTGCACCTATGACGATCCGCCCGGTTATGCTGTGCCCCGTGTGTTATTTACCGCCTCTCCGAGCGGACTAGGATGTGACGGTGCTAGTGACGGTAAGCCTACGCTTGCCTTTTACGAGCTGCCTGGCAGGAAGGCAGATGGTCCACTCTTCAAAGGAACCAGAACCAATACGGGGAAACCTTTATTGATTATTAGTTGGATATACTATTTTGTAGTAGGTACCAGAGTAGGGTAGTCAGCACCTTAATTTATTTCCTTAAAGTTACTAAAAAAGTTATATTAAACTAGCTGATCCGGCAAACCTTGTTTTGTCATATAACTAATTAAATGACGATTGATAAGTTATCGACCCGGGATAAGAAATGATTAAATTACTAAAATGACTTTTACAAAATAGGGGTTGGTGATAAAAGGGTGAACATTTAGGGTTGTATGTACTTTTGTATGCTGTATCATAAAAAAATAAACACACAAAATTTAGGGGTGGACCACCCTTAACATTTAGGGAGGTGAAAAATAGATGTTGGCCGATTCTCAGACCCACTCAATATGCTCACAAAATTTCGTGAGAATCGGTCAAGCCGTTTCGGAGGAGTTCATGTTCGAACCCCGTGATACGAGAATTTTATATATTAGATTATAGAAAACTGGTTCTCAAATAAATTTGCACAATTTTTTCTGAAAAGCTTTCAAAAATCCTATATGTATAAAGCTTCGTAAAGAACCAATTAAGTATTGCCATTTTAAATATTTTCAGAATATTCCAAAGGAAAAGAGGATCCCATACGAACAGGAACACCTTATTACTGCTCCAATGTTATCAGAATATCAAACAACGGTTTTTGCGAATACTACGTGATACGAAAACTTCTGCAAGGGATTTTGAAACTTTTTACATAGAATTAACTTATATAATTGTTTGAGTGGATGTTGTCGTTATTACATTCCTGAAGTTATTGATTTGTTGGTAAGGAGGTGTAAGGAAGTGTTTTCCACATTATTTGGGAATTCGTATTCTAGGCCAGACGACATACAACAATGAAGAGAATAGCGCTAACTTGGAATATACTCGGTGTCTACTAATACGAATGTTTAAGTACATATTGTATAGTAGTCTAAACCTACGACGAGAAAAGAGGGTTGCTATTAAATTTCACCTCTCTCTGTGTGATATTTTATTGAATCAGGCATTACTTTGCGGGAATCCATTATAAATAAATAAAAATCTCTGGACAAATCACACTAATTGAACCTAACCCCAAGCAAATTATATGCTTGTGTTATGTGTGTTAGTCAACGATATTAATACATAGAAATAATTAAATAGATACCAGAATCAATTTAATAAACACCCAGACCCGGAAATACAGACATCTAAATGTTCATCACACAAATGCCTGCCCCCATCGGGAATCGAACCCGAGCCTCGCGGTTGGCCGATGTAGCTGGACGTGTACGCTAGCCACTCGACCAACGAGGCGGACACATAATGTAACAGACAGACACCAACATAACAGATGTAAAAGCCTTTATTTTGCTAATTCCGCGTAAGCAGTGTAACAGTTGTGGCGAGTAGTCCTCCAAATGACACAGAATGTGACAAGCCTAACTAACGTTCGTAAAATGACGTGTTTTATATTTGCTATCTCCTGTGATCAACAGAAATACAATAGAGATAGCAAACACAAATGACGTCATTTGATGTACACTTTTCCATTTTGTGTTGGCAACTGAGATACATAATCAGCACCCTGATCACGAATCTATTCGTCATTTGGAGGACTACTCGCCACAACAGTTATACTGCTTGCGCGGAGTTAGCAAAATAAAGGCTTATTTTACATCTGTCTATGTTTGTATCTATGGCATCATCACTTTTGAAAAACATGGATTTCGATATTTTTATTTTTAGTTGAAAATTGGCACGAGATAGTTCTTTGCTACACAACATTTAGATTTGACGGAGGTTGAGGTTAATATTTTTTAAAATTTTGTTTAAGTTATAAGAGTACAAACAAGCAGACAAACTATAGACACCATAGATGTTACTGATGTTAACAAAATATGCATATGTATAGAAATGATGACGTCAAAACGGCTTAACTAAGTTTAATGATTCTTAGTGCAGTTCGACGTTGGAAAAGTTATAAAACATAAGATAATGATAAAGCAGACAAACTATAGACACATCGACAAAATATACATATATGTAAGTATATATGATGACGTCAAAACCGCTTAACTAAGTTTAGTGATTCCTAGTGCAGATTCGACTTTGGAGAAGTTTATATACTTAGTAGTATCTCAGGATACTTTTTAACCGGAAAGGTTAAAGGGGTTCTGTAAGAGAACTAAGTAGGTAACTGTAGTTAGTCGGCAAATCAGCCGGTAATTAAATATTAAGTGAAAACCCTGTTTCCAATTTTTCCGATTTTATTTCTATATTTCCTTTAAATTTACTTTGAAACAATTTCTCATAAAAATCTGAGATAATGACTAATTATCAAACGTTAATTAAAAAAATTACAATTATTAGAAAATTGACTTTTGACAGACAGAAATAGCCGAAAGATCAAAAAAAATAATTATAAAAGTAATTATTTGATCATTTTGTAACATGGCTAGAAACATTTTTTTCTTACTAGCTATTTACCCGCGACTTGATCAACACAAACTGTAGTCCTCATTATAATCAAACCGAAAAAATGGTTCTTCTGATCAGGGAAGGATTTAGAGGTCTGGAGGTATCGGGGCAACAAAGAAGTTCCGAACAAGATTCAGTCGTGTTTTCTATTAATATAAAATAGAGAGAACAATATGTTTGTACAAATTGTTGTAAATAAAAGTTAAACAGAGAAAAACTATATTAAAAGAAAAGATGTTTACCTAGTGTGTACTAGTCAGACTTTAAACTTTTTTTCACGAGTCTTTAGTGTAGGAACCCCTGGTTTGTGGACGCCCTCGAGCTTTCGCCTCGGTTGTCCTCCCCTAAATGCGACCTTGTGTCTGATAAATGAAGGTGGTAAGAGACAATTGTGACCTATCAACAGCTATATGTTACTGATTCGTCGCTCATGTACAAGTCTACCAGCTACCCAACTCTCTGGATCGTAACATCAAACAGTTGCCGGTAAAAATACGAAATACAGTGGATTCTGTTAATGAATAGCATTCTGGCATTAGTGGTCTTGTTTATTATATCCCATTCAACTTACTATAGTACTATTTAAATTATGCGCTTCGGCTATATTCGTACATATAATAACAGTTTGTATACTTTGCTATTTAAATTAGCCTATTAACTTAATCTAAAAAATGTTGTGCCACTTTTAGTGTAAATAATTATGATAATGAATTATAATGATGATTATGAAGCCACTTATCATATCATATGATTCTCGATAAGATATGTATGTGGGGTCCATAAGGTCAGACTGAATACTTAAGTCTGATTATTAGCTGATAGGTTAAAATCTGCAGTTTGACTATCAGACTATCAGTGGCAGTTTATAAATACTTGATAAGATTTATTTAAAACTTGAAGTTGCCCGCGGCTATCCATGTAAAAAGTTAGGTATTTAAAATTACTTATTTTGCATTTAATTTTAAACCAACTAATACGCTTTTTTAATTCTGAAAAAAATTGTGATATAGTTCCATGAACTTTCTAGATTTTTTGACTCAAAAAATGATATAAAATATCCACCTTATCTATCTCTTCTTATCTATCTATCTCCGGACTCTAGAGGTTCATCAAAAAATTAACATAAAACAAAAAAAATTGTGAAATATTTCATTTTTTTTTATTTTCTTTGATACCAAATTATTAGATACTGTCTAAACAGCCGCGCGGTTGTTGGCGTAGCGCATACAGCCAACATCTTACAGCGCTCGAATATCCTAGCCTTAAGTATATATTGCTCGTATACGGGGAAGCCTCTAAGATATTGGGATAAAAA
>NJDC01001996.1:239927-251031 GCA_002245475.1 Calephelis virginiensis | reverse complement strand
TGATATAAAATATCCACCTTATCTATCTCTTCTTATCTATCTATCTCCGGACTCTAGAGGTTCATCAAAAAATTAACATAAAACAAAAAAATTTGTGAAATATTTCATTTTTTTTTATTTTCTTTGATACCAAATTATTAGATACTGTCTAAACAGCCGCGCGGTTGTTGGCGTAGCGCATACTGCCAACATCTTACAGCGCTCGAATATCCTAGCCTTAAGTATATATTGCTCGTATACGGGGAAGCCTCTAAGATATTGGGATAAAAAGCGGCCTATGTCAATCTGTATTTTTCTATTTCCACACACACACACACACACACACATATATATATATATAACTAGAGCGTACACCCATTTGTTACTAAACAAACCATCGTAAACATTGGAGTGCGCTTGCTACTATGACAACACTACGTCAATACGTCAACACGTCACGGTATCCGTGTTTACGCAAACGCTAAACCCCCGAAGGGGAAAGGGGGCTCCACCCCGCCCCTCCTGCGTGAGTGCTGACTGAATAATGCACCCCCCGGACTCCCACATCCTGAGCCACAGATCCCAATTGTATTAACAATTGCGACCTAAAAGTGTCTTTTTGTTGACCTGTGACAGCGAGAGACTATTACCAGTGGCGACCTCCGTACTACACAGTGGTCCAAACACTGAGAGACGTGCGCAAAGCACGGGTGCCACAATATGGCGGCGTTAGGGTTTATATACACGCGGCCGCGGTGAAAGGACCAATAACAAGCGAGTTACTTGCTAATGCGCCACCTGTTGTGCTAATGAGACAACTTTATCCATGACTTCCCGACAACGGACTATTACGAAACCAGCTACGAGAATTCCGATGCACCTGTGGCGCTAAATGTACTAATGACCACAATATCACAACAGTACTTTGTTCATGACTATCCGACGTTACAAGCGGATGCGTCACACGTTGCACCGACGACACTCATGACCACTGATATTGGAAAATAGGTATACTAGCTCATGACCTTCCGACACGGCCATCCTGCGAGACACACGTCCCTGTGGTCAGCCTGTTAGACTAAATAAAATCGACACGCTCGGCCACTCCTGACAAACTTAAACTATGACCTAGTAATTTAATTTGTAAGAAAACTCAAAACAGTTCTAAACTTTTGCAGTGCTCATCTTAGAAAATAGGTATACTAGCTCATGACCTTCCGACATATATATGCTTACTGGAGATCAGCGCTGCAGTCCTGTAAAATCATCGTAATATGCTGAACGAATTGTTTTTGACAAAATAAAATAATAATTGTTTATTTCAGTAATAATTGCCACCGAACTTATTATGAAAGTACTTAAGACCAGGATACTAAGAATTTAGATATCAAATTTAGACCGCCTCTCCCGTTTAAAGTTCCGGTGTTGAGATTGATTGTATAAGGTCTTGGGATTGATTCCCGAGTCAGGAAACTCGAAATTGTGTTTTTTCAATGTTATGATAAAAACAAGGTTAATCGGGATTGGATAACTAATTAGTGAATGGTATGTCACTTATCAGATTGTAAGACTAAATATCTCCAGCTAATCGTGGGTTTTCTGGTTAAATCTCTGATTAACTCTACGTGGGCATGAGCGTGGAAATGCTTTTTTAGAAGCACTTATTCGAGGTGGTTGGCAACATTATTTTTCGTGATTAAGATTCAGTTCATTTATTTTTGTAGTTGTAAGTATTACAAGAATTTAAAAAAAACTGTCCAATTGAGTGACATACACAATCTTCTAATAGAAAAAAAAATATCTTCAAATAGACTTTCTAGAATATTACATATTTCATTACATATAACTTTTGTGAAGTATAAGAAATTAGATAAAAAGTGTTAGATAACAAACCAGAAGATGATATGAGAAATCACTTTTGTTGCTTTGTGCAAATATGCAAACTAGTATTACCAAGGGCGAGTGGTTAAAGACATGCCTCTACGATCAAGACTGATTGATTGTACTTTTAAATAATCCTGCAACCTAACCTGTACTTATCTGACAGTTTAAAGGTAAAGGTGTGAGATTCAATATTGTGAATGGATTTAACAACCATAAAACCATTTCGCAGGAACGCCTTTACCTCGTACAATAGTTCTATTGATTGCCTGAGATCTCGGTCAGCATAAACGCTTATCTTGCAAGATTCGGAAATGTAGGTGAGAATCGCTTCGTTAAGGTGACTGAAAAGAATTTTCTACCCAAACAGTTCAAATTCAATCATAACATCAAGTAAAATAACTTAGGATTAGGAGTAAGGATCTATTCTATAAAATGACAAAAAGGATCAAAGAAACACACTTCTCCCGTGTTTTCCGGTCTCCTTTGCAGAATAGACCATCTGCCTTTCTGACAGGTAGCTCGTAAAAGTCAAATAAAATAATTTAAAACGAGAACACATGACAAGAATTTTTAGTTAATTGCCCTATAACTTCACAAATTAGGCCTTTGAGGCATGAGTACATTTAGTTGCATATATTGTTAAAGCTCACGATTTTTTTTATCGATTATTATTTGTCTAGTATCCGCAATCTTCGGGTGAACAAGTTTTGAAAAATCTCATTCTGTACAAGAAGTTACTTTTATAAAAATAAACATTATAGCTGAGATTTAAAAAGGAATGTTATGCAAATAAATATGTTGCAATTTTAGGTTAGAACATTGGAATTATTTATTACAAACATGATTACAAAGTATGTTTACCTTTTGTAAAACGGTAACATGGAACGGAAAGGAAATTCATTTTTATATGTGCATATTGAAAAAACAAAATCTCTTTGTGTTGCCCAACCCGGGTACCGAACTCGGGACCCTTGAAATCAAGTCCATAACAAGACTGCTAGACTACAGAGGCGATAGAGAAGATAACTGCTTCAAAGTTTAGTTGTAAAATGTGTGCTCCCTTAACTAAACACAGGCCAAACTAAAAGAGCTTGTCAAAATATGTCACTACAAACTAAAATTCTTGCTCAAAACTACGGGTTTTTCATCAAAAGACTGAAAATACATTTTGCCATTACCCAAAAGAAGAAACACGTTCCCATTTCGATTTAAAATCCTAAAAGGAATATTCTAGTGCAAAACAAAACTTATCAATTACCCATTTTATCTTTGATCACACCCGTTATCTCACATGTATTGGATTTAAATTGCATTTTTAAAAACAGATTGTGATAATAATTTGTAACATTCTGTAAATTGCACTCTACGTTTTAACTAACTTTAATAAAGAAGGGGGTTATTTGTTTGACTCTGTCATATTTTAAGTATGTTAAACGATTCCTACGTTATTTCATAACCAATTTTAAAAAGATATTTTTGTGGCTACTAGATTTTGTTTTTTGAAGTGATAGATGAGTCAACAAGAGACAAAAGTGGCGAATAGACATCATAAATGTTATAAGTGCGTCGCCATCTTGCAGCAAGAATGTTAGCCTATGGTGCAAGTATCGTATTACACCTGAACGGATGCATCAATTTCAAAAATATTTTTGAAGTGAAAACTTCTTTAGCGGCGGTGCGCGCTTTCTTTGGAATGGGTGAAAACTTCTAAAATCGCTTCAGGACACGTGACCTGATCGAAAATACGTAAAACAGCGCAAGGCGCTTGCGCGAATAGGAATTGTCATGTTTGTGTACGATAGCGCAATAAATGAATATTGTATTCTACAACATAAATTATAGTGTTTTCATACTGGTAATTTAAGCAATTCGTGCAAAATTATTCTCTAAACATTCCAAAATATGAAAAATGCACAACGTTAATATTCTAGTTTTCACTTCTGCTGGCACTCCCGGAGTGGGCAGCCCGTTGTTTTTTTTTTGTTGTATTAGTTATTAGCACGAGATGGTTTTAATGAAAATAAAAACAGGGAGAATCGAAAAAAGATGCTTTAGTTCTTACAAATTGTTAGAAGCTTTAAATTTCAGACGATACAAGTTCGCCTAGTCTTCTTCTTTCGTCTAGTTTTCTCATAAAAACAATATTGCCCTAGATTCGATGTGTACCCGGTTGGTGATTGGCTTGGCACCTATCACATTGTGTAACTTAGTATCTTTGGCTAGTCGTAGGAGCCTGGTTCTATATTTTCGAAGATACTGACGTAAAAACACATTTTTATCCTCCACTTATTAAGCTGACTTTTTGGCTTTGAACGGGATTAAACAGAGAGCAAAGAAATATCTCTCCTGATAATGAGCCATGGGCGTAGATTCAGAATTCACTCTTCTACAGATTTGTTATAAGTATATAAATATTCACGTCCATATCCCCGAAGAGGTAGGCAGGGGCACAACCAGGACATCCACGACTAGCCGAAGAAGCTAAGTCCTACAATATGATAGGTGGCAAGCCTATCGCCAAATGGGCACATATCCGATTCCGGGCAGCATTATTAAAAAAAAAGTATCTTCACGCCCATATGGGCGTGAAGATACTTTTTTTCTGCCTACCGCTTCGGGTATATACCCGAAGCGGTAGGCAGAGGCGACCCAGGAATCGAACCCGGGACCTCATAAAGTCAAATCTGATGCCGGAACACTAGCCCACAGAGGCGATGAGTATATAGATTATCGCATCGGAACATAGTTACTTACTGAGGAGTTCCTGCGAAAACAAACTCAGCGCAATTTGTTGACAGCTTAAAATTTTGCCTAACATTATGAACTTAGTCATTAAGTGACAGTAATCTCTAAACTTAAAAGCCCAGAGAAAGGATCCTGGTGCTTGTCAGGATTAACTCGGAAATGATGGTGATAAATGTTGAAAGCTATAACAGCAATCTTGATAAATTATGTTAGGTACTGGAAACTTAGGGAAATGACTTCCCTTCATTGTACTGACTTTACTTTACTTTATGATATAGGAAGATAAACGAGCAGATGGATTTCCTGATGGTAAGTAATTTACGCCGCCGAGAGACACCAAAGGTAGTAATGGTGCGTTGCCAACCTCAGGCCGGGATATTAGGCTTCAAGCAAAAGTAAGTTTACCAGCTACCTTATCCTTCGAACCGGAACATGTCAGCGGCAAACGCTAACATTATGGCGGCAGGAATAAGTAAGGCAGTGGTACCATTCCGGTCGAGTCGCTGGGAGACTCTAATCACCTAGTTAGATTCACGCTGTTAGTGACGGTAAGCCTATGCTCGCATTTTATGAGCTACCTGGCAGGAAGGCAGATGGTCTATTCTGCAAAGAAGCCCGGACCAACACGGGAAAATATGAATTTCTGCAAAGATATGAACACGAAATACCTTTACATATGATATAACTTCAATGTTCGGCAATATCCTCTTCTGGTAGGTAATTTAGGGCTAGCGAAAAACAAGTTAGCGACGTACATATAAACAGTCTGTTTTTGGAAGTGATACCATGAAACGTATATAATAAGACGTAATGCATATAATAATGTAATTGCACTCGCGGCTTCGCCTGCATTACAAACCATTTATTTTTGTATAAACTATATTCCTGTCAAGTTTTACATAAATCCGTTCAGCAGTCTTTGTGTGAAAGAGTAACAAACATACATCCATTCTCACAAACTTTTTATTTTATCATTTATAACATTAGTACAATCTTACCGCAAAAAACGGCTTAGACATTTACAGAAAGTCACATTTTCACTTATTTTTTGCAATTACATAATTTTTGATAAAGGCTTTAATGATCTGTCAGCTTATTTGCTCTTCTACACTGTTAAATAAGAAAATGTGTAAAAAAATAAACATGTATTGGATTTGATATACATATATGTATAATACTTTACTCTTCAAACACTTTCAATTGTTGTATAAGTTTGTACGAAACGTGTAATCCCCCGCTTTGAAATGGCAACCATTTTGGATTGTGGTTTTGTTCCAAGGTTTACTTTTCTTCATAAGTCCTAAGATACCTACTTTTATTTTATGTCCATTATAAGTAGTTTTTACAAAAATCTTTAATCCGCCATTTTGTTGCGATGGCCATTATGGATTGAAAAAAATAGTAATTATGTATAAGTCCTTTTCTATCCCTACTGAGCTTAGATAACTGAGGGCAAGGCAGTGCCCCCGCCAAGACGAGCCAAGCGAAGTTCAAGGGCACTATATACTTTTTCTCTAAGCGTTTCGTATTTAATATTAATATAATAAATATTTCGCATATAATTTTAATAATAGACTTATTAAACATACAAATATTCAATTGAATAGCTCTAATAATTAAGATTTTATTGACATCTTACTTTCGTCACTCATACACTCACTGATGCACTAACACAATGATAATCATCAAAATGTTTGGCTATTTTCTAAAGCGCTAGAAAGCCGAAATTCGGTATGTAATCTTAGTACTATACAATCAAAAAAAAATTCATAAACGTATAACTTTCATCCCCATCCCCTAAAACGGGACTTCAAAACGTTAGGGTACATCCTAAATTGCTAGAAAGCCAAAATTTGGGATGTAAACAATATTCAGTAAGAAAAGAACACTACCGTGCCCCGGTACACGTATAACTTTCACCTCCTATCCTCTGAAATCGGGGGGTGAAAGTTTGAATGAGACTTTCATAAATTTTATGAATTAGGACTGCAAGTGTACAGTGGACTGTAGACAATATTTAAAAATCCTATTACCAAATAGGTATAAGACCGTATAAAAACCTCAACCTAAATCGAGAATCTCATGGTAGATGTCAGTTATTTACACCCGTTGACGACGAGGTGAGCAAATAAGTACCAAATTAATACGATAAAATCTAATTCTAAAGTAAGGTATGAACAGTTTCCAATCTGTGTCTCTTACGCTATTAGTATACATAGAAGTCAAGGTCTAAGTTTGATTAATGCTCTCATTGATATTGGGTCATCTACTCTCTTGTGGGCAGGCTTAGACCAATTTACAATGTATTCACCTTATAAACATAGAAACTGCTAGTATCAAAGTACAAAAGTCAGCTATAGCTGAATTCAATCGCTTGAGAGTGAAATATTGCTCTGATTTATCGGTTATGGTAATCAATTAACCATAGAAGACATAGACAGAGAATCGGCTTTGAAAACCGGCGCTAGTGATGTACAAGAAATACATCCCAAAAAAGAAGAAAATAAACACTATAAAGACTGTCTAGCCACTTCAAAAAGAACTGAAATCCCACCAAAACAGTTCATGTAAAATGTGGCCAAGACGACCATATAAGGTTTGCCCTGTCAAAAAGATACCAAATCTCATATAGACCCAAGCTCTTGTATCTACGGACTGTAACTTTACAAATTCTATACAGGTTGTATTTGATACCGTAACGGAAACTTTTGTGATCGTTTAGACACATATCAGACTTTAAAATTCCTTTTACAGTTTTTGTGGGAAACAAGTGGTTAAATATTAAACAGTTTTTTAGCCCGCAAAGTATAACGAACAAAGTATATTACGCATTAAGCCACGCGTTGCGAGCTATAAGTGCCAACCTAATACGCTGTTTTAGTAAACATGTGTTATTTACTAGATATTAAATTAAAATCGAGTTGCGTTATATGACGCAATTAATGAAAAATATAATATTTTTTTAAAAATTCATGAAATTTTCGACACAAATTTCCAACTACATATGCATGTCTGTCATGTACAGAATCAATGGTTGCATTCTTCGTTACGCTGTCATTTATACGGTGTATATAAATAATAATAATAAATAAATAAATAATAATAATAACAAATTATCTTTATTTTACGTAAACCTAGAAGAGGCACCTGTGACGCGTCTATACAATAATAAATCTACCACCGGATCGGAACGCGGTCTCACACTGAGAAGATCCGGCAAGAAACTCAGCGGGCTTGTCTTTTTTTTCTTATTTTAAAATATGTTTATAATAATAAATGTAATTATACATTATAATCAGTCAAAATCAAAATCAATCAGCTAAAAATTCAGCAATGTCATAATAACCCTTTTCATTTAATTTACATTTAACACATTTCTTAAATTTATTAATTGGAAGTTCTTTCATATAATTGGGAAGTTTATTGTAAAACTGTATACATTGGCCCATGAAAGAATGGCTTACTCTGTGGAGACGAGACACATGCACAACAAGATTATTTTTATTCCTTGTATTGACACAATGTATATCACAATTTCTTTTAAATGAACTTGAATTTCTTTGAACATACATTAAATTTTCAAAGGTATACTGGGATGCTACAGTTAGAATTTTGATTTCTTTGAACTTTTCTCTAAGGGAAACTTTTGGGCCTAGGTTATTAATTGCCCGTATGGCTCTCTTTTGAAATATAAATATAGTATTTACTTCGGCAGAGCTCCCGCAGAGAAGAATTCCATACGACATGATGCTGTGAAAATAACTAAAATAAACCATCCTAGCGGTTTCAACATCAGTAAGTTGTCTCATTTTTTTTAACAGCATACGCTGCTGAGCTTAACTTAATTGAAAGTTTATCAATGTGCGGGCCCCATTGCAATTTTTTATCAATTGTTATTCCTAAAAACTTAGTAGAATCTACATGGTCCAACTTGTTCCCATTAAGTTGTACGTTGGTATCTACTTGCCTCACATTTGGTATTGAAAATTTAATACAATTATTTTTTTTTTCATTCAAAAAAAGATTATTTACATTGAATCAGTGTACAACTTTTGAAATCGCATTGTTCGTTTCGTCATACTTACCCAGTTGTCTTTTCACTTTAAATATAAGTGAAGTGTCATCCGCGAACTATACAATTTCGTGTTTATCTCTTACGTAGGTAGGTAAGTGATTAATGTATACAAGGAATAAATAAAATTGTATGACTTGCACATTTTTACTAATAAGTAGAATTTGTGAAATTATTATTGGTTGGTTGGTTGGTTGGTTGGTTGGTGGTGGATGACTTGGGTTAAATTTTTCATTGAATTGTTCGAACCTCTGTATTTTCTCCAATCTATTGACATGCTAATTTTATATATCTGCGGGTAGTTTCATTGTTGATCCATTCAAATAAATAAGTTGATTTGCAAACAATAGCACTTACCTTTTTCACATAAAGAAACATATTTTGCAAATTTTATATTTTTCTTAATGTGAAGTCTAAATTTACTACTTTTTGAAATTTTCAAACTCCAATATCGAGCATTATCAGTCGTAGACTGCCTGTAGAACTTTCACCTCCGATTTTTTTATATTCAATAGTATAAGTAATTATTAGAATAAATAGTATAATTCTTAAAAATGAGAAACATGACCATCTGGTCATGTTTCTCATTTTTAAGGGAGATTACTGTTAAGTCCCTGTTGTTATGGTAAATAATACAGAAAACAATCTCACGTTTTTTGAAGTTTTTGCTATATATAGCGATATGGAGTGGTTCAGTTATGTGTCAGATTGCGTACGGGTCTAATACATGGGGAACACTAAAAGTTTTTTACTTCTAGCTAATCGGAACTATTTGAATTTCGAATGTTATAGTTTTAAAACGTTCCAACGTTCTTAGTAATAAAAATCCAATTGGCGGGAAATAGTTTGTCAGTTGTTTTTTTATCATACACCAAATTTCTAGGTATGCCACGAAACTGGAATTAAGTCGAAAAGATTTTCGAGCGATGAATTTTTATGATTTTAAGAATTATCTTTTTTTAAAATGTCTTTAAAATGCTTTTGGGAGAGAAACACCTTGTTTGAGCACCGTGAAGCGATAGTTTGTTGAATTTAAGAGAGGTCGAGTTTCTTTACATGATGAATTTCGTAAAGAGCGGCCTTCAACTGTCATCAACGAAAATAATGTGGCTACTGTTAAGCGGTTAATAATTGACGAAAATCCTTGAATTACCTATGAGACAATCGAAGACTATTGGGGATTGGTATGAGCCAAATTCAGAAAATTTTACACGAAGAATTGAAAATTCTTAAACTTTGTTGTCGTTGGATCCCTCATGAACTGACAGCGGAGCAGAAGCGGGCTCGCGTGGAATGGTGCTCACAGATGCTACTGAAGTACGACCACGGACATTCTAATGCTGTTTATGAAATTGTCACTGGAGACGAAAAGTGGAATAATTGTTTTGAACCCGAAAATTAAACAGCAATCTTGTGAATGGGAATTTGAAAATGAGAACAGGCCAACAAAAGTGAGACAGGCGAGCAACGTTACGACCCAAAATCCGCATTCCCCTACACCATGATATCGTTTCTTCAAACACGGCCAACAAAACAAAATTATTTTTAGTTTCCAAAACAGTACATCTCGTCACTCAATCTGTGCATAGCCCTGACCTAGCACCCTGTGATTTCTGTATTTTCCCCAGAATCAAAGATTTGATAAGAGATTTTACTTTTACCAACTCCGAAGAGGCAGTAATAACGTTCAATCAGTACGTAAAAAACATGCCTTCAGATCTTTGGTCCGCCTGTTTTTAAAAATGGATCGATCGCATGAAAAAATGTGTAAAATATAAAAGAGATTATTTTAAAAAGCAATAAACATAATATTTTGATCAGAACATTTTTTTTAATAACGCTAAACTTGTAGCTGTTAGGCATTTATAATTAAACCCAGCACCTACGTCTTTTCACTGTAAAATATTTTTCCTTAATTATCTTTTTTAGTTTTTAAGTTTATAGATAATTATTTTCTTTCTTTTAAATAGTTTAAAATTAAAATATTATTAAATTATTAAAGAAACGTGTTTCTTAGTTATATAAACTTTTATTTATGTTTCTATTTCTATTATTTCACGATGACAGGATTATCATACTAAGATAAGATAATTATATAAATTTGTTGTTACTGATAAAAGTTTGAATGTTTTTTCTAGTTTTTTTTCCGTCGCGTGTCATAGCTGACTTACTCATATATATTTCATTCAATTATTTTAATCATTCTATTAATTCTAAATTCTTTATACTACAATCAAGAAGAGTTTGGAGTTTGCCTTTAAATTTTTTGGCTTTATTTATTCTAGTTTCATTGTTTTTTTTCGAACTTCTCTATCAAAAATCACTGGTGGTACTTTAAAGAAAAGGTACTTTTTTTTCAAGCAAGTCCTATTATCTTTCCGTTGCAAATAGTCCAGCCAAAATTTCTTCTATTTGTCAACCTTC
>NJDC01001996.1:212490-238091 GCA_002245475.1 Calephelis virginiensis | reverse complement strand
TGACAAAATATTTCCCACCCAATTGGTGGGAAATAATTTGTCAGTTGTATTTTTATCATACACCAAAGTTCTACGTATGCCACGAAACTGGAATTAAGTTGAAAAGATTTTCAAGCGATAAATTTTTAAGATTTTAAAAATTATCTTTCTTTAAAATGTCTTTAAAATGCTTTTGGGAGAGAAACACCTTGTTTGAGCACCGTGAAGCGATGGTTTGTTGAATTTAAGAGAGGTCGAGTTTCTTTACATGATGAATTTCGTAAAGGGCGGCCTTCAACTGCCGTCAACGAAAATAATGTGGCTACTGTTAAGAGGTTAATTGACGAAAACTCTTGAATTACCTATGAGACAATCGAGGACTATTGGGGATTGGTATGAGCGAAATTCAGAAAATTTTACACGAAGAATTGAAAATTCTTAAACTTTGTTGTCGTTGGATCCCTCATGAACTAACAGCGGAGCAGAAGCGGGCTCGCGTGGAATGGTGCTCACAGATGCTACTGAAGTACGACCACGGACATTCTAATGCTGTTTATAAAATTGTCACCGGAGACGAAAAGTGGAATAATTGTTTTGAACCCGAAAATTAAACACCAATCTTGTGAATGGGTGGTTGAAAATGAGAACAGTATCGTTTCTTCAAACACGGCCAACAAAACTAAGTCAATTTTAGTTTCCAAAACAGTACATCTCCTCACTCATTCTGTGCATAGCCCCGACCTAGCACCCTGTGATTTTACTTTTACCAACTCCCAAGAGGCAGTAATAACGTTCAATCAGTACGTAGAAAACATGCCTTCAGATATTTGGTCCGCCTGTTTTTAAAAATGGATCGATCGCATGAAAAAATGTGTAAAATATAAAAGAGATTATTTTGAAAAGCAATAAACATAATATTTTGATCAGAACATTTTTTTTTTTTAATAACGCTAAACTTGTAGCTGTTAGGCATTTATAATTAAACCCAGCACCAATGTCTTTTCACTGTAAAATGTTTCTCCTTAATTATCTTTTTTAGTTTTTAAGTTTATAGATAGTGCTCTCATTTCGACCGCATTTATCCTACTTTCATGCTCTTTCTGACATACCAAACATATTTTCACACAAAGTAATATAATGATGAAAGGGTTTTTGCAATAGATATTTTTTACAATGTTAATTCTTTTAGCAATGTTTGAAATAAAATTCAGGTATTGCAAAAAAAGGAAAGAAGAATTTAATTAAATTATATATTATTTCCTTTCCTAAAAATATTCGAATTTTTCGTTTGCCTATGAATTTTCATCATAGACTAGAAGCGTGATCGTCGCAGTTGCTGCAAGTCCTTTGGTCCGTAAGTATGGCACGAAAAATCATTTTGCAGAGCGGGATAGGGAGTTTTCTGGAATCAAAGCGTACCGATATGCCCTCGTCGATACAAATAGAGGTGATATGTTAGACGCGGCGTTACGGCCGCCAACCGTTACGCCAGAAACGCAAGTAATTTCTTGAAAACAAAATTAAAAAACATACGTTCTCTAAAAAAACTAATAAAAAAATGGAACTATGAAAAAGCATCCATTCATGCTTTTTCATAGTTCCATTTTTTTATTGTTGTAAGATTGTCACAATTGTTTTCTATTTTGCCGCGAATTTTGAGTTGTATCTGTTATTTATATAAAATACATTGCTGTTTTTAGGTATATCGTATTCAGAGTGTATCGCTAATTTTAAAATGGACAAAACATCGTCCAAAAAGTTTCTATTAAATTTTGCATCGCAAATGGCATTTCGTGTTGGAAGTCAATAAAATATTACAGAAGATGCAAGATTTGCCTCGCTTTCGTACGCCTTTAACGTCTGCAACTGAAATTAACATCGCAAAAGTGAAGAAAATAGTAATTACTAACAATTCTTAAAAGTATCCTCACGCCCATATCCCCGAAGAGGTAGGCAGAGGCACAACCAGGGCACCCACGACTAGCCGAAGACACTAAGTCCCACATTGTGATAGGTGGCAAGCCTATCGCCAACCGGGCACATTTCCAATCCCGACCAAGCACAGGACAAGTGCTAAAATAAAAATACGTTGCGAGAAACGAAAGTTATGGCCATTCTAAAATGTAAATTTCATCTGTAATGATGAACTCATTTGGTGGGTACTCAGAATTGTGTATCTATAGGACATAACTACCCGTGTTAAAGGGTTAGAAAGGAATTAAAAATTTCGCCACGAGACTTAAAACCTCAGTAGCTCAATTGGTTAGAGCATTCGTCAGCTTAATACGAAAGGTTAAAGGTTCAAATCCTGTCTGGGGCGAAATTTTTTCTTTCTTTAAAATTTATAGAATTTTTTTAATTAGAAAATTGGAAAAATCCAATTTTCTTTTTGTTGGCCTACCCGGGATTCGAACCCGGGACCTCATGCAGTCAAGTCCAATACCCGGACCGCTAGACCACAGAGGGGAGATCAACTTTAAGAGCTCCCGAACTTTCTGTATTCTTTGACTGAATCCGTGTCATTTCAAGTAGTCATTTGGCTATGAAACATGCTGCCACTCGTATAATCCCAAAAGACATGCTAGAACCAGTCAATTCCGAAGTCATTCATGAAATACATTATCACTGGTGATGAGAGGTTACGTATTTGAGATGCAAACTAGTCAAAAATCTTCGGAACAAGGTTAGCCTTCCAACTGAACCGAAGTTACTCGTTTAAACTCGTTCAAAAGTCAAAGTAATGTTAAGTGTTTTCTTTGACTATCGCGGTGTTTTACACTCGAAATTCAAAATTTTCATTGTCAATCGTCAAAAGGTCAAACAGTAAATATGATATGACATTGTTTGAGCGTTATGCGACGTTTAAGAGAACAAATTCGTCAAAAAAAAGCCAGATTTAAAATTCTTAGATCTTGAACCACGATAATTCGCCTTCGCACAAGGTCATCATTGTGAACGATTTTTGACCAACGCTGGTTAAGGTGGCTGGTAAACTTACTTTCGAGGCTCCAGGCCTAACATCCCAGCCTCAGGTTGGCAACGAAACATTACCACCTTTGGTGTCTCTAGGCGTCTTTCATCAGCAAATCCGTCTGCTTGTTTGCCTTCCATTAACGTAATAAATCATTTTAATGAATAACAAACAATTTGTGTATCATTTATTTTTTCCTGGTGATAGGGTAGTTACATATTACAAAAGTTACATGGCATGCTTACGATTGTTTTCCTTTTTCCTATTATTAATATAATTATAATTATATAATTTACATTAAGACACCTCTATTTGACTGTTATTTTTTTTTCAATATTAAAACAGTTTATCAAAATCATGCCTCTGTTATTATGTACGACTCCTTTTGTTAATATATTTGGTACCTGCTTAATGGATAATTTAAAATTAAACGACGTCATGATTAGTAGGATTATCGTTGTACTATTACTTTATTACATATAACATAATATAATGTAATTGCATGTAATAAAGCAATATTAGAAATCTAGTTTCATCGCCTGAATAATGATCAAAATCTAATTCGACATAATTCATAATCATATTTTGCTAAAAAATGAAATTAAGTGATTTATTGCACATTAAAACAACATCAATCGTTTTGTATCCACGGCTTAAAGTTAATCTGTTTTTTATCCTTATCCTTAGCAATTAATTAAAAAAAATCGCTAAGGATAAGCTTAGCGATTAATGAAAAACAATTAGATAAAATTGTGAAATTCCTACATATAAATACCATGTGGGGTCATTTTAGTAGCTTCAGTGTTGTAAAATCATGAAGTTTGTTTTCTTATCTGTTTTGGCTATAGCTGGTATGTAAACTTACTCTTTTTGTGACTTTACACTAAGTTTCGCTAGACTTTTTTTTTAGAGAGTAGGAACAAACTATCAATAAATATGTGTTCTGAATTAATAAACATGTGTTATTAGTCTATATGTATATGTATATGGGGCTAGTGGTCTGATGTGGACTTGACTTCTTGAGGTTCCGGATTCGATCCCCGGGTCAGGCAATAAAAAAGTATATTTTCAATTTTCTAATAAAAATGACAGTATCAAGCACTGAACATTTACCGGGTTGCCGATAGGCTTGCCACTTATCATATTGTGGGACTTATCTTCGGCTAATTGTGGGTTCCCTAGTAGTTTTATGCCTACCAGTTTGGGGATTTGGGCGTGAAGATATTTACTTATGTTTTGATACGTAGAACTAATAAAATAATAATTACTACATAATATTTCAAAACTGTGCCAAAATTGATCTGTGACTTAAACAGAAACGGAGCTGCTGTAGAGCCAGATTCTAGTACTGATACACCAGGGCCCTAAGTTCATGAAGTCCTTAGATCTTGATTATAAATTGAACAGTTTGTAGCAACCAGAAACTGGCTCCCTCAATTTATACCAGGGTCTTTTGTTTCCAAGTTGCACTACAGCTGTTATATACCATTCTTTTCATTCATTTACACAAGGAATCGTGTCCAAGTGTTTGTTAATTTTTCCTTATTAACAGTCCATTACATAAGAGAAAAACAAATTTCCTTTGTGGTTTTGTTCGGTGTTAGCATTGACTATTTCTCATTAATATATGATAAATTAAGGTAGGATTCCAGGGTTGGGAAACTCGATTTTTTAAAATCAAAAACAACTATACTCATTATTAGATATGTGCTCTATTGGTGATAGATTTGTCACCTATAAGATTAAATACTTTCGGCAAATCGTGCGTGTCCGGTTTTGATTGCCGATTGCTTATACCTTCAGGATAATGGCTTGTAGATAGTTAAAAAGATAAATGTAAAGAAATGTACATTTTTATTTGTGGAAACCAAAAAAATAAGCAATAATTCGTTAATGTGAATAGTAGTTGTATCATAATTACAGTAAAACTGTAAAAATATATTATATTTTTAACTCCATGAACATTTATTTTATATTTTGACCTATATTTAAGAATATATGGCAATATTGTAACAGTAGTACTATTTGTGAGAAAGATTTTTTTGACAGGACTACACCGGAGTCAAAAAAAAGTTATTATTAAAAATGTTCAATCAAGGAGTTGAAACTATAGTTGTTTACATTTATTGACAACGTTCTTTTATAACAATGTCAGATGAATACACTGGAGAAGGTCCAATATGTGTTTTTTATGATAATGGAAGGCAAACAAGCAGACGGATTTCCTGATGGTAAGAAATTCACGCCACCTAGAGGCAACAAAGGTGGTATTGGTGCGTTACCAATCTGAGGCCGGGATGTTAGGCCTTGAGCAAAATCAAGTTTCCCGGCTACCTCACCCTCTGGACCGAAACACGTCAACGGCAAGCATTGGACGTTATGGTGGCAGGAATAGGTAAAGCGGTGGTACCAATCCGGGTGAGTCGCTGTGAAACTCTACTTCCTAGTCAGATGTCAGGGTGCCTTTTACGAGCTACCTGGCAGGAAGCAGATGGTCCATTCTGCAAGGAAGCCCGGGCCAACACGGGGAAAAAATGTTTTCGAAAAAATACGAAATTGGTAAAAACTATAACTAAATAAAGTAGCTGCGAAGCAAATGACATTGACTTTAAGTATCATAAGATACATTTTGTAATATTTAATGATGAAATTAATTATTTATTACAAACCTGACTCCAAAAAAAATATAAATTTGTCTGTATTGTTTTTATTTCTTTTTATTACGCAGTTACACAGGATTTTGATAATTATTTTTTCATTAGGTGATCCGCTACCGCTGGTCCTATGTAAATTGATCATTATTCGACTAGTAATTTTTTAATTTGTTAAATAAAATGTATAATTTTTATATGTAACCAGCTGTTCCGGCGAACTTCGTTTCGCCAGTTCAGTTTGTATGGGAAAAATTAAAATGTAGTTTTTCTTAGTTTCCCCGCTGTTGTAAAGGATAAAACGTATCCATATTCTTATCCCCGTTCTAAGCTACATCTCCATTCATTATCAGCCTAATCGTTTTCCAACGAATAAAAACCTTAGAAATTTGTTATAAGTGTTGTAAGTATTGTAATAAACATGACTTAGTTTTATATATATAGATAACGACTTAGTAATACAATTGAAGACGGTGTCATGAACTTTTATTTCTCTTTATTACGGCCTCTATTTATCATCGCTTCTGTGGTTTAGCGTTCCGAGTGTTGGTTGTTTTCATGAGATCCCGGGTTCGAATTCCTGTTCGGGTATCAGATAGAAAATGCGGCATTTCCAATTTTCTAATAAAAAAATGTTGTTCGGGATTTGGTATGTGCCACGTTGGCGATAGTCTTGCCACCTATCACATTGTGAGACTTAGTGTCTTCGGCTAGTCGTGGGAGCCCTGGCTGTGCCTCTGCCTACCTTTTAGGGGATATGGGCCCGAAGATTTTTTTATTACAGTATAGTAATAATTCGTTATTTTTTTTCTTTTTAGTTTACTCAGTCAGCGGTTTACCTGTTGACACTGTGGACAACGTAAATGAATTCAAATACTCACGATTTGTGGATATTCCTGATGGTGAAGGAGTACTGCATCGTGTGGATCTGGAGGAGAAACCTGACAGACAACTTCTAGACGATGTACAGAGGAACCCTGCAAACAATTTATATCTTCTGTTTACACGGTGGTTTGGGACAATTCCTGCGTTTCCTTAACAGTGTAACTGGAGCTCCTTTTAACAGAATGCACTTGGTTGGCTTCAGTTTGGGAGCACATTTGGTTGGAAACGCTGGAAAAGAGTTAGGTGGACGAGTTGCTCGTGTGACTGGTGGGTTTTTTTACATTTTGCTTTACATATTTTTAATTTCACATAAGTCAAAAGGATTTTAAACGATTCTGGGTTTCAAAGATATATCTGTACATAAAAATAATTTCAATAAAATTAGAATGTCTGTTTGATACATTAAAGTAACACTTTTTGTGACATGCATAAGAATATGATTACGATACATCATTTACCATAATATTTCTTTTACAATATTAGTCTGTTTCTCTCTGTTAAACACAGGTAATTGCAAGGACTGGACTGATTTTGACAGGACTTACACTGGCATGTAGCTGATGCAATAACTCCTTAACATTGTCTCAAATTTTATTTTAGAAAAAAATAGTTAATTACAATAAATAAAGTCGCAACATTATTTTGATATTCTACAAAAAATGTCAATGGCGGTGTCTCGGTCTCGGTGGCTGGCGCGTCAGATTAAGATATTGGAATAGCTTGCACCATGGTTTAACATCTTTACTATGTTTCAAAACTTCGTTTACTTCTATTTTAAAAATATTCTAATGTTTACAAATAAATAAAATAACTTACTTATAAGTTTCTGTTTGTCTGTGTGGTTCGGCTAATATATATGAAACGGCTGGACTGATGTTGATTGGGCTTTCACTGGACTTTTCTGGTCTTGTATCTATCAGACTGCTCGCAAAAGGCGAGCATAGCCTAACTAGGTTAGTATTAACATAATTTCTGTTAGTAGAGAATGCAGTGCATCCACTTACCTAGCTATAAATCAATCGCCTTACTTATTCGTGCCACCATAACGAAAGTGTGGTTCCGGTCCAGAGGTTAGCTATTGCACAATAGTCCTAACACACCTATAACGTCTTTAGTATCTATAGACCAAGGTTGTCTATTACCACCTGGAGAAGAATATACAGATGCAGGACATAATGGATGATGTTTCATCAAATGTATTTCTGATTCTAGGTTTGGATCCAGCTGGACCTCTATGGAATTTGAACAGTGACCGTTTCCGTGGCTCTGATGGTATATATACAGAATGCATTCACACTGATGGTGGCTACACTGTTGGAGGTCTGGGCATCGGCACATCACTCGCTGATGTAGACTTTTATCCTAATGGTGGCATCTCACAACCTGGTTGCCTCTTGAACGTTTGCAACCACAACCGCGCTTGGGAACTATTTGCTGCCACTGTCAGTTACAACCATCTTGTTGGAAGACGTTGCTCTTCAAGCTGGCAGATTTCAAGTAACAACTGCAGTGGTGTATCATTGAATATGGGCAATGATGATCTCAACAAACGAGGGTGAGCATTTTCATAATGTAGGAAGGCACACAAGCCGAAGTATTTCAATAGCATCATATACATACCAAAGATATAAACGGTTCTTGACTTGAGAATAGGATGTTAAGTAAGTTTAGCAATAAGTTGAGTCACAATCCGAATTGGAACGTGACAACGAGGAACACTGATATTATTAAGAATAGATAAGTTATTAATAGTCTAGTTGAGTAATCCTCACCGCCTACACTAAATTTGGCAATAGCAGAAAACTACCTTAAAAATGGAATATACTTTACTATATTTTATTTTACTAAACTATACAGCTAACTTAGTACTCGTAGTGGTAAAAGAACTTTTAGAAGAAAATGTATTTATTTTAAGTAGTGCAAGAGCATCTATATTCTAATTGCAACACTTCATATGGCGCATTTTTGCGCATTTGCTGTATTTGACAAGTAACCTTTCCTTTCTTTAGGTTTTGGCCTTCACGTTAGTATTTTGCCATTAGTCACGTAGAAATGTGCATCAAATTTTATATCAATTTTAATCAATTATAATCAGTCAACTGCCATAAGTCGTCAGTAAGTTATGTCAGGGTCTTGGGTAAAGCGGTGGCCTCATTACACAAGCTCATGTAATGAGATTTGGCAGCAACGTGGAAGTACATTTCTTAATGATTATTTCATTTGTACACTGAACAAAATTGTACAAAATGCCACCAAAATTGACTAATTTCACTCAATATCAACACGAAATTCAATAATTATGAAAAAACTTCGACCATATTTTTTATCGATGGCGCCAAAACTTAACAAATAACCTTCATCTGTAAAAGATAGTTATGTTAAGTAAATGTCAAATACGGTGAAAGAAAGTCTATTGGTTTTTAAACATTGACCTCTTTTTTAAGGCACATTAGATGAGACAATAAACCATAGATCAAAAAAAGTTTTTTTTTTTGCACAATATTTGGTATTTGCCTCCGATTGTAGATGGTTGTATTGCCAGCTCGCATGTTGGATATTTTGTCAGACATAACAAAAGCCAATTAACTTTACCTATAGTTATGCGTGGATTTGGTAAAGTTACTGATGTCACAAACAAGTCGTCAATATTAGCTTGCAATGAAGCAACAGTTTTTAAATCTGACATGTTTGATATTTTATACTAACATTTACGAAACTAAAAAGTATCTTCTTCACACGCGCATCCAAAAAGAGGAGAAGAGGACAACTCGGACACCCACGAACTGCCGAAGGCACAAAGTGACAAAATGTGGTAGTGGGCAAGCCTATACAAAATCCCTGACAATTTGTTTTTTTTAATTGGGAAAATGAAAAAAATATATATTTACTTTTATTTGGTAGTCCGACCAGGGAATCGAACTCGAGACTTCGTAAAGTCAAGTCCAGTGCCGTACTGCTAGAGAGATCACAGAGCTGCTAAAATAATTATCAAACTGTTGTTAACAGTTTTAAAAGTTTTCACATATAAGTTACAGGTGGGCCCTGTGAAAGGTGAAAACTCGAAAAGCTGGGGAATATGTACTCCAGCAGAGCCTCATTCAATACGAATCAAGCACAAGCATAATTAAAAGACTCATACGTACATTATACGCTTTAGATGTACCATATTTACCCCGACGGGAATGGTCATGTTGTAAGTTTGAAGTGTCTGTATGGATATGTCTAATAAAGCTCAGTAAAGTTGTGAAAACCGCGAGGTTAGCAACACATTAGTCATTATAAAAAAAATATGTCTATCTATGGCATCGTGAATTCTGAACAAATATATCGACTTCGATGTGGAATTTTATATTTGAACGCTGACCTAATAGATATGGTTTTAAGCAACTTTATAAACAGGTTTTGTCAGATGATATCGATTTTTTTTATTTTATTGTTATATAAGATATAATTTATCGATATTAATCAGGGTGGCTCTTCTGCAAAGCTTGACATAAATATTCTTAATGTATTTTTTTTTTGCAGAACTAGCGGCGACTACAGAGTAAACACAGGAAGAAACTATCCTTACTAATCTTTTACTTACTAACAAAATAGATATAAAAATAAATTTTTGAAACGGACTGAATTAATATTTTTTTATTTCTATTAATAAGTAGCTTATATCTCTCTCCAGTCACCTATCACAAAACAAATATTATACAGTATGAAAACCACCTACAAACAGTCAAAGCGAAAAACTTACACAGACACGGGCATCGACGTGGCTGCTAAGTGGTTTTTGCAGTACTGTAGATAGTTTTCCCCGTTTTGGTCCAGGCTCCTTTTTTATAGAATAGACCATCTCCCTTCCTGCCATGCAGCTCGTAAAAGGCGAGCATAGGCTTACCGTCACTAGCAACGCGACATGTGTCGCGGTGCTAGAGTTTTACAGCAACTCGCCCGGATTAGTATCACCACCGTAAGGTCAGTGCTTAGCGTTGACGTGTTCCGGTTGGGTGGATAACGCAGCCCATAAACTTACTCTTGCTCGAAGTCGAACATCCCCGCCTCAGGTTGGCAATGCACCATAACCAACAGCTCCGACGCAACTGAGAGCACCAAAGCAGGTCTGCCCGAATACACGTGAAGACACGTGATAGAGGTTTCGCTCATAAGCACCTTATAGACCTAGGTACTCACCTACCACCTATCACCTACGTAGATATTCTACAACAGAATTAGTTTTGTTTTATCTTTATTTTGATTGCATTTGTTTAGCATTTTAGCATGATGCTATGATGTTGGACTTGACTTCTTGAGGTTCCGGGTTCGATTCCCGGGTCGGGCAATATAAAGAAAAGTTGCTCGGTATTGGATATGTGCCCGGTTGGCGATAGGCTTGTATGCAATAGGCAATAGTCTTCGGTTCTAGTTCTTGTACTTCTGTGCCTATCTCTTCGGGGATATGGGCGTGAAGATACTTTTTTTTTGTATATATATACAAAAAAAGATATAGAATAACTACACTATGTATATATAAATGAATCAGTGGTTCGCTTCGCATGGTCATCGCATCACGCCTGAACGCATGAAGTAATTTTGATAATTCTTTTTTTGGTTGTATTAATTATTTTCAAGAGAAGGATCAAAAGAAGAGAAAAACTGGGAAAATTTCAGGGAAAGTGGGAAATGCCACACTTCAATTTTGTTCATACAGAGTTAGTTGCTACTAATCAAGCGATACGAAATTCGCTTGATCGGCTAGTATTTAAAAATACTTTCCATCCCAGGTTAAATTAATAGCATAGAATCATCAAAATTCCAGTCAGAATATGTCAGCCGTGCCAAATTCTATACTTAGGCTGGTAGCTATAACCCCGACTACCATCCAAAGACAATAGGTGTCGGAATGTGATAAGTGGCAAGCGCATCGAGAAACCTGGGAGAAAATCCTGGGCAACGTTATTTTTCATTAAAAAATTGAAAAAAAAAAACATATTTTTAGTGGACCGACTTATGGATCAAACCCGGAAACGCATGAAGTTAAGTCCAACATGGAACCGCTTGACCACAAAGGTGACGTATTATTTTGCATCAGAAAATCCGTTTGTCTGTTTATCTATTTAACATTTTTTTTTAAAGATTTGATTGTTCTTTTTTTTCTAGTTAGTATTTTTATGGCAAGGCAATTGCTATCATATAATTGGACGTGCCAAATTTCGTGAAATGTAAACTGGTAATTAGATAGCAAATTTACCAAACAGTTGTGATTCTAAAGTTGCTCACGGGTAGACCCATCTTTTTTGAGTCATATACCTAGGTTAATCAAATAAAGTGAGTTTCAGAACACGAGTAATTACTTGCCTTGGCTTAAGGATGACAAAATTTTGTGATGTACTTTTTTAACTGCTTAAAATATTTTTACTTTTTTCTGCTCAAGGAAGCATAATGCTACATTCGGTTAGTGCAGGTCCAAAAAAATTCAACTTTGGACCAGAAATGCAGAAAAAGAAAGAAACTTTTCAATCTTAAAATTAATAACATTCAAGCCCTTACTCAATCCTCATAACATTTTAATAATAATATTTTCAAAACCTCTTCCTGCTTTTAAAAGTTAAGTGCTCATAAGCAACTATTTGCTTTATCAGCATAAAGACAAATTGATGGATTTTCTATTAAACCTAATTTTTTAAAATGTATGTTAACATAAAATACATTTTCCTCATATTTTTCAATTTATGTGACTTCAAATTGTAGATTTAGATACTTATAATTTTGTTTTAAGTGTTTCATGCATAACACAAGCAGAATCATCATTCAATTCAATCATCGATTTGGCTTTTTGTGAGTCAACACGTTATAACATTAGCATTCAGTTTATAAATGTGAAAAAACAAAAATCAGTTAAAACAACAGTTTTCTTCTTAAAATCACTTTTTGATAGGATCAACATCACTAGTTCAAGAGTGCTGTGCCACAACTTCCTCGGGTAGGGATCCACCTTAACTCTTCCAGCCGCCATAGCTCGGTCAAGTTCCAGCCCGTAGGCTAGGGTGGCCGGTAGAATTGCACGGTATTAACCTTCTACGATAAGATGACATTGACTGTGATAACTATTCAACTTGACCTCATCTCGTGGTATGTTTCCAGCACATCTTCTTCCAACACGTTACTCCAACTGCCTTTATCACATAATACTTAAAGCAGATAAACCAGCTACCACCCTAGTTCTTGACTCCATTTTCACTGATCATGCTCCTCTTGTCTTCTTTTGTGAATCAGGAAATAACAACCAAAATTTTAAATCCTTAGTAATTTCATCGCGAACTGATCTTTCTGCCTGTATTGCTGAATTCAAAATATCGATTTTTCCCGATTTTTAATAGAGTTGATGCTGATACAGCATGCACGATGTTGGTTGATTACATATCCGCAGTTGGCAAAGCTAATACTCGTGTTTCCAATTTACCGAGCAGGAAAAATAATTCTAAACTATGGATTACTCCTGAGCTTTTACGGTACATTTTTCACAGGGATAAACTTTAAATAAAAACCAAACGTCAGCCTGACAATGAGGTATTAAGATCAACATTTAATCGCTATAAAAAATTCTTTAATAATTTATTAAAGAAGATGAAAAGAGAATTTGAACAATCAGAGTTTGAAAAAATATTTCTAAAATTGAATTTATAATAAATAGCCTCAACCGAAACTGTGCTAAAGGTTGGGACGGCATCCCGACGGCTTTTATTAAAGATGCAAAACCTATAATAACTCCAGTCCTAAATCATGTGTTTAATTTATGTTTATTCACCGGGACCTTCCCTAGTGTCTTCAAGAAAGGCTTAGTTCATCCTATTTTCAAGGGCGGGGATAGGGGTAGTGTCAATGATTATAGACCAATCTCTGTATTAAGTACTTTATCTAAAATTTTTGAGAAATTCCTTAGTAAAGGTCTCATTAAATATCTTAATTCCAGAAATATTCTTGCGACTAATCAATATGGATTTAGACAAAATAAATCAATCCCCCGTGTTGGTCCGGGCTCCTTTGAAGAATAGACCATCTGTTTTCCTGCCAGGCAGCTCGTAAAAGGCAAGCAAAGGCTTACTGTCACTAACACCGTGACATCTGATAGGTGGTAGAGTTTCGCAACGACTCACTCGGATTGATACCACCGCCTTACTTATTCCTGCTGCCATAACGTCATGACGTGTTCCGGTTTGGAGGGTAAGGTAGCCGGTAAACTTAATTTTGCTCTAGGTCTAACATCCCAGCCTCAGGTTGGCAACGCACCATTACCGCCTCTGGTGTCTCTAGACGGCGGGAATTTCTTACCATCAGAAAATCCGTCTGCTTGTTTGCCTTCCAATATCATAAAAAAACTGAAACGCAGTCTTGGAATTAACTGCTGGAATATTAAAAAAAACATAAATTCTAGACTTAAATCTCTATGTATTTTCCTAGATCTTTCTAAGGCATTTGATATTGTCTCTATTTCCATCGTACTTAATAAATTGTCGCGCTGTGGAATACGTGGTGTAGCATAAAAATATTTGAAGAGTATCTTCGGGACCATTTGCAATATGTTGTCATTGATGATATCTTAAGTGATGAAGAGCATATCTCTTACGGCGTTCCACAGGGTAGAGTTTTAGGTCCTACTCTATTTCTTATATAAATGAGCTGTGTTTACTTTATTTTGAAAACTGTAAAATTGTTTCGTACGCTGATGATACTGCGTTGGTAGTTCATGGCGAATCCTGGCAGAAAGCTTGTAATAATGTGGAGTTAGCGCTGGCGGATATCACAAATTGGCTTAATGTTAACCTCTCAAGTTTGTATTTAAGTAAAACTCAATTTATAACTTTTAGTCCAGGTGTGGCTTCCCAACCTAATGCATCCTATACCTTGTTGCCTCACCAGTGTGGTAGTTCTATAAGACAACAATGCAACTGCAACGCTATTAAACGTACCACGTCAGTTAAGTATCTGGGTGTTTTAATAGATAATAACTTGTCATATAATGGTCTTGTGAATATGACGTTAGGCCGGATTAGAAAATTGTTATGTTTTTCGGAAACTAAGGGGAACTGCTGATTTGGAAACTTTAAAAACAGTGTATTATGCCCTGGTAGACTATGTATGGGGTCCCGCCCCGAAAACTCGCATTTTGCGTTTAGAAAAGGCTTAAAAGGCTATGTTAAAAGTTATGACATTTAAACCAATAATTTATCGCACTACTAAGTTATATGACATATGCAAAATTCTATCAGTGAGGAAAATATTTATACTTAATACAATAATTCGCAAACACTCGATGGTTCTATATCAGGCTAACATATTTAAGGGCAAGCGGCGTTGTGATTCTGTTTGTAATCTTGAGAGATTATTTTTTAAGGTGACGGGTTAGCATTTCTTTTATTTGAGCGCATTTCTTTACAACAACATTAATGAAATTCTTAACATTTATCCCATGTCCTCTAAGCAGTGTAAGTTAAAACTCAGTTGCTGGTTACAAAACCTGGGTTATGATGATGTGGAGAATCTTTTGGATACTAGGAATCAGTAATTTTTAATATAAATTTTACAAACTATAAATTTTTGCAGCTTTTATAACTCACAAACACACTTGCACGTGCACACATATACACAACACACACGAACACACATAGATAAATCGCACACACAAACACATATACTTATAACTAATAACTACATATACGACTAACCTTATTTTATAACATAATCTTTAGTTAAAACTAAATTTTTGCAACAGTATTTTTAGGTTATTTTGTTATATTAACTGTATTTTTCACGAAATAGAGTTGATTATAATTGTTATATACGGAGGTGGGCGTCAGTAGCTGCGTCACAGTCCTTCGACTATTGCAGTTGCTACCGAACAGTTACTATATGATACCTTGTAAAATAGAGGAATAATGATTTGTATTTGGATTTTGATGCCACATAATTTTTGACAACCCTGGGCTTATACCACACAATGTCACAGTTTCTTAACCCCCTCTTTCCGTCTTAGCGTTTGGTGTAGTTTATGGATGACTTACAAGTGGTATCGGAATAAGAAGGCTTTATTTTACCTACTCAAAGCTCCATACTAAAATGTTTCTTAGTAGTTGTTTCTTAAACAACTGTTAAGCTGGCATGTGAACGTACTAGATTAAAAGACGTTAAAAAACCACCACTATTTTACCATTTGGCACTAAGACTTCTTTCTTTAACCCCGTGTTGATCCGGGCTCCTTTGCAGATTGGATTATCAGCTTTTCTGCCAGGCAGCTCGTAATAGGCGAGCATAGGCTTGTTAGAGTTTTACAGCGTCAGTGCTTGTGGTTACAGTGTTACGGTACTCAGAATAAGGTAGGTAGCCGTTAAACATAATTTTGCTCGAAGTCTAACATCCGGACCTCAGGTTGGCAACGCACCATTACCACTATTACTTATTCATAGGAAAAATTGGGCTAAAACTAAGCTGAGACAGAATAATACAGACGAAAATCGTGACAAATACGTAATGCTACGAAATCGCTGTAATACCATGTGTAGAGATGCTCAAAGACGGTATATTCATGCATCAGTTGAAACCGGCGACACAGCAAAAACCAAGAAGTTTTTAAAATCATTGGGAGTTGGGAAACAAAACCTGAGTACAACCACATCTAATGTAAATATTAATGAACTGAATAAATATTTCTCTTACCCTCCCTTCTCTCAAGATCATTCCGCTCCCTAAAAAGTCCAATCCTCTAGCTCAATCCGATTTTCGTCCAATATCCATTCTTCCGTTTCAGTCGAAAGTTTTAGAAAAAGCTGTTCATAGGCAACTCTCTTATTATATGACGATCAATGGTTTGCTTAACTCCGCACAGTCAGGATTTCGTCCAGGTCATAGTACTATCCTCGTCAAGATTTCTGATGGTATTCGTTCTGGTATGGATAATAGGCGGCTCACAGTACTCATTTTAATTGATTTTAGTAACGCTTTTAACACCATTTATCACTAAAGTCTCCTGACATGTCATAACATATCTCCATCAGTACATAATCGGTTTCAAAGTTATTTAAAGGGACGTAAACAACGAGTTAAGGCGGGGGATATTTACTCGGATTGGTCAGCCTGCTCTGTTGATGTGCCTCAATGTGGCATCTTATCTCCTCTTTTATTTGCAATATCTGTTAATTCTATTACCAATCAATTATTTTCCATCGCTCACATGTACCCAGACGATCTCCAATTATATACCAAATAGGCTCTTTCTCTTTCTCTTGCTGTCTCTAATTTAAATGATGATTTATCCTAAATACCGGATTGGAGTACAAAATATGGATTAGCCATAAATCCAAGTAAATCCCAAGCAAAAATTATAGGTGGCGCTAAAATTATTTTGGAAATTGACTGTTCAAATATTTCACAAATTTTAATCGATGGTGTCCACATTTCTTACACGAAAACGGTAAAAACTTTGGGTATCTACTTTGATGAATCACAATAGTAGACCCATCAGCATCAGCATCATAAAAGAGCTAAGCAAAAAAGTTTTCAATGCGTGGAATTCAGTAAAGAGGTTGCGTAATTTACTTCCAATTCCTTCCAAAGTTGCGATTGCGGAATCTTTACTTTTATCCAAAATCGTCTACGCAGATACTTGCTATACTGATTTAACCAACGAGCAATTTAACGAACTTGAGCGTCTTCAAAATCTTCAGACTCAAGTGGTTACCAATCCGTCTTCGTCGGAATCTACATATTCTTTGTCTCTTGTACTCTATGTTGTTTGATCCTTGTACGCCTGTGTACTTAAAAAAAGATGTCAATTTTTGAGAAATGATTATAAGACCTACGATCGACGGATAATCTCTCTCTGCGTGTGCCGACCCAAAATTATAATTATTACCACCTTTCATTTACGTGCCAGGCTATTCGTCTTTAAAACTCATTGCCAACACAAATTAAAAATGCTGAATCTATCAGGTCTTTTCAAAAAAAATATTATTTAAATACGCAGAATACAACATAGAGCTTAGAATAATATACTTAATATCGTGTTTTTCTTCTTTTTTTCTCTTCCTTTATAGATTGTGCATTCCATATATGTGTATATATTATTGTTATATTATATAATATACGTATTACTTAATTTTTCATTATTACTTTATTGGTAATATACGTATGATATATGTATTTTTGTAATTTAGTGCATGTTATTTCTATGTATATTTAATGTACTTTATTTAACATGTAAAACATACATGTTAATGATGATGTTTTATGTAATATAATATTAGCATAAGTTTTTGTTTTATGAAACCGTACCTTAGTTTTTAAGTTACTTAAATTGTCTCCTTCACCCTAAGGTTGTCTGGCAGAGATTGCTTTGAAGCGATAAGACTGCCTTTGTGCACCTAAGTTAAATATTACTATGAGTGAAAGAGTGTCTATTATTTTGTAAATGTTGGTGCATAACAAAATGCATTCATTCATTCATTCATTCATACCATCTTGGATGTCTCTAGGCGGTGAGAATTTCCAACAATCAGGAAATTCCAGCTTGTTTGCTTTGCAATGTTATAAAAAAGAGAATTTTTGTTGTAAAAGGAAGCCTTCTTTTTATTCCGATAACCAGTGTTTGTTTACGAAAACGAAACTTGTCTTAATCAGAATAGATATGGACGTACTTATCTGTTTCGTAAATCATATGGATACGTTTGTATACTTTTAGATTAGATATTTATTTTATGCTGGGGGTAACTCGTAATTTGTGTAATACACAATTTACGAGTAAAACAAATTTATATTTGTTTCTATTACTTTAAAGACTGATTCGTTCATTTTTGTTATACATGAAGATAATCAAAACACACTACTTTCCGGTTTGCCGAAACCATGTATTTTTATATTCAAATTCAAATTCAAAATAGTTTTTACAACGTAGATCTACACAAAGATTCTTGTAACGTTTAGTAGTTAGATATTAAAAAAATCATCATCTTATCATTAAATACATACTTTGCATAAAAAACACAAAGTGCAATAGGCAATCTACATGCAAAGTGCGCTCGAACAGCGTACACATAGACACCTCTAACGGACACGGTATCGTGAACCAATTAAGAGCACTGTGAATGCGAGTGACATCCGCAGGAGATGCTTATGCCTAAGTGATTTTTTTTAAGCAAAAATGAAATTTGAAAAAGATTCACACATGTATATCTTCGTAAGCATAGTGTAAGTCCCTCGCGTAAGCATAGATATAAGTATATTCTTCGATTTTCTTGGGATTCCATCATCAAATCCAGATTTGTTGGAAATTTGACCACCTCATAAATGCGCTTACTAAAATTTAAAAAAAAATCTTTGTATTGGGTTCATAAATGACACAGAAATCTACTAACAAACATTAAAATTTGGAAGTCGAACATACAATTTCTTCCTTTGCCGCGTATTTAATGTTTGCGATTTACTCAAAACTACTGAACGAGTTTTTATCAAAATACAGAAAAAATTCTTAAAGAAGGTTCAGATGTATGATTGTTGTAGGTTTTTCATTAATTGGTCGAAATATTATGTTTGCTTAGCTTGTGGGAATATCACAGACCTATTGGGAGCTTTAATTAAAGATGCTGTCAAAATCTTTCGAGTTATAACAAGATATGTTATAGCTCCGAAGGGTTTCGCCGCATACCTTTTGTAGATTGAAGTCATTTATAAATTACGACACACGTTGAGAAGGAAAGAGGAGGTTAACGAAACGTGACATTGTGTGGTATGCACCAGGGGTGTTCAAAACTGTAGTATCAAATAATACAATTTAAAAATTATGATTTGTTTTATGTTGTATATGTCTCGTGATCTTGTAGCTGGGATGTTAGTCCAATTGTGCAAATCTACCGGCTACTCTACCCTTCGGGCTGGAACTTAACAGAGTTATTATGGCGAAAAAATAGTTAGGGCGGTGTATCCCTACCCGGCTGCTGCACAGCAACTCAATCTTGATCTTGATTTTATTAGAGTTTTGTTTAATGTCTACCTTCCTTACGTGAGGGATTCAAAGTTTGATACAATTAGTTTTTTTTTTTCATTTAGAAAGAGATTGCTTACGTTGACTCAGTGTACAACTTTTGAAATGACATTGTTCGTTACGTCATACTTACCCTTTTAATAATAATGTTGTTTTAATAATAGTGAAGTATCTGTGAACAATAATATTGCATGATTATCCGTTACCTAATGAGGTTAGTCATTAATGTATATGAAGAACAAAAATGGTCCCAAAATGGAGCCCTGGTGGTCACCCGTGTTAACAGCAGCACTTCTCAGTTTTATACAATTAATCTCAACTTTCTGAATATGAACCATTCAAATAATAAATTAGAAGGTCAAATGAATTATTTTAATTTTAATAATGGTGAAGCTTCCAGATCAGAGTATCATGTTTAACGCCTTCAAATGCCTTGGAAAAATCGCAGGATACAACACCAGAATCGATGGTTGATGTACTCCTTGTAATGTTACTAAAGGTAGGTAAAACGGAGATAGGTCGATAGTTGGTGAGATCAATTGAACTTCCAGATTTAGATAAAAGCATAACCTTACTAAGTTTTATTAGGTCAGGAAAGACGCCACTTGAAACACAACACTTGTATATTATAGTCAAGTATAGAGCAATAATATTTATTACTAAAGCAATCATTTTCCAAAAATGACCGAATAATGAGACCCCATAAGATTCTAAGGATTTTCTAATAAAATTTTTATAAACAAAAGAAAATCTGTGAAAATTGTGATCTGGTCGCGGAGGTGGGACGTGGGAACTTTAGGTAGGGTTGTCGCATGTAAAAAACGTGACAATTTATATTGTTTCACGAGCTCTTCCTATATTCGTGTTCTGGTCGCGGTGGTGGGTGGTGGGAACATTTTGTGTCGTTTGGAGGATTATTTGCCACAACAGTTACACTGCTTACGCGGAATTAGCAAAATAAAGGCTTATTTTACATTCGTTATAATGGATTTCCGCAAAGTAACGCCTGAATCAATAAAAAAAATCAAAAGAAAAGTTAAAATTATAATTCCACTCTGTTACAAAATAATGTCTTTTCTTTGAGTTTTTTGAAGAGTTTATAGTAGCGTGACTAGTAAGCCGAATTATCAAACTTTAATTCATTAATGACAGCTTTTGTTAAAGGGTCATATTTGTAAATATATTATCAATGAATGAATAAAAGTGGCAGCTGTAGCAATTATTGTAGTAGGCTCAAAGAAAATGTTGTGCAAGCTATGTCTTTTAGAGAAAACAATATAATGAAAGTGTTGATGGTTTTAAAATTTTTATATTTTAATCACCAGAGATTATAATATTTGACCTTGAATTAGAAGTTTTACGTAACACTTCTTCCTTTTTAAATTCAAAATCAACATGAGACGAATGAAGGGGCTTGTATACACTAAAACAATAAGACTCAGTACAAAAATTCTCAATAACTTATTCTACAGAAAGGCTTACGTTACAATGAGAAACTTGTACATCGAGTTTGTCACTTATTTTCTATTAGTTTGTAATCTCTGTGGGGTACAATGTTTAACTCCTCAAAATATTGTTTTTAAAAATAATCTTATTGATTATGGTGATAATACGACGTAATTACTTTTCATAACATTATCAGATATTTGACAATGACTTCCATTAGTAGATAACAGTTCAACTAGTATATAAGTTCACATTTCACCAAAATGTAAGCGGTACTTCAAACAAAGTGTAATAAGACATGAATAAATTAGGCTTGATTTTACTCTCTTTTTTGGGTAGGTATTTTTTTTAAGTTTGTGTGTTCGTTTTTGTGTATGTGTGTGTGTGTGTGTGTGTGCGATGCTGAAGCTGCTGTAATTTTGCAACGTAGTTATAGGTTATAACTTTTAATAAACTAATCTATGATCGGGTTATGAATAACTAAGCATCTTACTTCATATAAACTTTACAACTTTTATATTAAATTTTATCCTAGTTGTGCCTCTGCCTGCCTCTTCGAGGTTATGGGCGTATGGGCTTTGTGTTTTCTATTCCTGGACAAGTTACACAAATCGAATCTAACCCTAAAGTGAACAAATTTTGTGCTTGTATTATGTTTCTACTTAGTCAATAACTATACTTACACACAGAAATATTGAAATAAATTTAATATTTTAATAAAAACGAAAAACCAGAATTTTAATGAACATACAAAAAATCTAAAATTTTATTTATAAAAGTAGCTATTAAATAATAATAATAATAACAATAACAAAAACAGATGTATGTAATATGCACAGCTAGAAATAATTTATGTTACATACACTACAACAATTAATTAATTAATTATTGGTCTTCGTGCCAAAAAAACAGACGTCTATTTTTATCACACAAATGCTAACTCCTATTAGGAATGAACTTCGAAATTAAATAATTTTAGTCTATGTGTAGTTCATGAACGCAAATTAATTCACACTATTTAACGTATACCACACAAGCGGAATAGGCTCATACGAAGGTTCTTAGGTATGTAACGCGTCTGAAACCACTCCAACTAAGAGATCTGATAAAAAGTTAAGCGGGTTTGTTTTTTCCTCATTTAAACATTTTTTTATAAATAATTTACAAATACATCACTTTACATAAGATTTTTAAGTTTAATGTGAAAACGTACTTGGCCTATGAAAGAATAGCTGATTTTGTTGAGATGATATAATATGCGCAGACAATTTTGTTTCTTGAATTGATAGACTGTTGATACAATTTCTCAACGCTTACTGAGTTTCTTGCGCCGGATCTATTCCGATCCAGTGGAAATTTTAGCTTTAAACATGCGTTGCTAACCCAAGGACGAGATATTAAACTACTTTCGTAAATTATCAGCTTCTGTAGCCAAACAAAAGATTCTGTTATTAACAAAAATAAAAAAAAAACGGGTTGCACTCTGGGAGTGCCGGCAGAAGTGAAAACTTGAATATTAATGTTGTGAATTTTTGATATTTTTGGAATGGTTAGGTAATAATTTTGCAAGAATGGCTTTAATTATTTTCAGTATGAAAGTACTATCATTTATGTGGTATATAATACAATAGTCTTGTGCTTAATCGGACTTCTAAGTAAATTAAAAATAATAGTAATATTGATTTGCGTTAGCTGTTGCCCATTTTCATGGTCTAATAAAAGTGGCTAAATTTCTAACTACTTTAATTTCAGCATTAGCCAACGCGATTCCACTAGAAAATGCGAAGCAAAATCCTTATCCCCGTTTTATTGAAATGCCTGATGGTGAGGGTGTACTCCATACAGTAGATTTGGAAGCGGAACCGGATCTGAAAGTGCTAGATGAAGTTACCAGGAATCCCGCCAACAACGCATACTATTTATTTACAAGGTGATTAAATTTGTTTTCAAAAAATATTTTTATGGTATAAAGTATTGAACAATTTGACTTTGCTCATGATAAGAAAACCCTTTACCTGTAGTTTAGTAATGCGTTATTCAAGAAGTGGGTCCAATGCTTGGAGTCCTACTGATACCATACATATCACATTGAAGCATGGTGGTCTGTGTATGTCAAGTATCACTTATATTTGTTGTGCACTCGATTTACGTCTTCTTCTTTTCTGTCTCTTTTCTGAGATAAACGCTGTGTTTGAACATTGAATATTATGAAAAATAATTAGAATTGTCGTTTCCAAAACATTACAATACATGTTTTTAGTGTGGGTTTTCCATCGAATAATATTATAAAATGCCTATTTGATTACTACGTTTTTGCCCTAAAAATTATGACTATGGTGTTATAATACTACTTCTGATAGTTTTGTGATGTCTTTCTTTTTTTAGGTTTTGGCATTCACATTAGCATTTTGCCATTAGTCAAGTAGAAATTTATATCAATTTGCATCAAATTTACCAAAATCGGGATTCAATTATTATTAGTTATAAGTCGTCAGTAAGTCATGTCAGGGTCTTGGATAAAGCGGTGGCTTGGATAAAGTGAGATTTGGCGGCACAAGGAAATACAAGATATGCTAATTTTTTCATAATTGTTACATTTGTGCACTTTCACTGAACCAAATTGTACAAAATACTACAACAATTTAATGATTTCACTCAAAACAAACACGAAATTCAATAACAGTGAAACAAACTTCGACCACCTTTTTTTTCGATGGCGCCAAACTATCTTGAGATGTCAATTAACAAAGTCAAAACGAAAGAGAGGTCAGTACATTAGAGTGAGTTAGCAACATTTGGAAACGACATCAGGTTTTTGTCAGGAGTGTAACTTCCAGTAGTGTTTGTGTTTTAGCGCCATCGTGAATGAAAGTGGTCGTAATTTTTTATTATTATTGAAATTTGTGATTATGTTGAGTGAAATTGGTTAGTTTAGATGGGAATTATATTAATTTTGTTAAGTGAAAGTGCAAAAATGAAATAATATTGAAGAAATTAGTGTATCATCTATTTCTTCTTTACCGCCAAATCTCACTAGATGAGTTTGAGTAACGAAGCCACCACTTTACACTTTACACTTTACTGACATGAATTTGTACATAATGACTAATGACTGTATATTGTATAAAAATTGACTAACTTGACATGGGCAAAGTAGTTGTGAAAATCGATCGAAAGCCATATTTAAGTACAAAAGAAGAAGAACCTCCAGTAATAATTTAGCTTTATCATTATGACACACCCAATTATGCAATGCAATGCAAATATTTAATGCAAATATTTGTGCAATGGTGATTATTATTTTTCAGACGGAATCCAAGTTCATCACAAACACTGGTCATTAATAACGCTAATTCAATAAGAAATTCGAACTTCAACCCTGCAGTTCCTACCATTGTGATTGTTCATGGCTGGTTGAGCAACCGCAATACTGAACCAAACCCAACTGTTAGAAGAGGTAATCTACATCAATACGTATATGTTTACGCCAGTTTCGGAGACTATACATGCGAAAGTGGATAGACGTATGTACCCGGGGATACCTAGTTTGACATACCACTATCGAATCGCTTGAGTTTTGTCCGAAGGTGGTTTAAAATATGATATAAACACTAATACTAAAAACAATAAGCAAATGGAGATACTTGTTCGTATCCGGGAATAGTCGGAGATCCGAAGTTAGGTCGACCTACACTGAGCTGATAATAGGATGAAACCGGTTTTACAGCAAAGGATTTTTTTAGGCAACCCATTTTTAATATATTTTCTGATATGCTAAATTTGCTATAAAATCGGTTTCATCCTATTATCAGCTCAGTGTAGGTCGACCTAACTTTGGATCTTAGACCAGAAGACTTAGGTTGATATTCCACGACCAAATCGTACCCTTATTCGAAAGTGGTCTAGAGAGTGTCCGCAACCGACGTCTTTATATTAAAACGGTAGTGCTAAACAAGGTAGATAGGCCTGTAGAAGTTGTGACATTCGGCACTTTCTACTTACCCCGCTAAGTAAGTGTGTATTTTTTATGATATTGTAAGGCAAACAAGCAGACAAATTTCATAATAGTAAGAAATTCACGCCGCCTAGAGACACCAAAGGTGTTAACTGTGAGTTGTCAACCTGAGGCCGCATGTTAGGCTTCGAGCAATAGTAAGTTTATCGGCTACCTTACCCTCCGAACCGGAACACGTCAATGATATGTACTGACGTTATGGTGGCAGGAATAGACAAGGTGGTGGTACTGCTGCGAATGGTATTGCTGCGAAACTCTACTACCTAGTACGACGACACGGTGTTAGTGACAGTAAGCTTATGCTCGCCTTTACGAGCTGCCTGGCAGGAAGGCAGATGGTTTATTTTGCAAAGAAGTCCGGACCAACACGGGGAAACGGAAATGTCGAGACGGGTTCCGTGAAAAAGCTAAAGCATTTTTAATACGAGGAGTGTATGCTCGAGTGTTACAAAATTAAAATATTTGCTATGAAATTATTAAGTCACGGAAAATGTTTAATTTTTAGCATATCTTGCCAAAAGCGATGTAAACGTAATTACTGTGGACTGGAGTAGACTGGCAATGTCGGACTATGCTACAGCAGCACGTGGAGTCCCAGCAGTAGGGCGTGGTGTTGGACAGTTCTTGCGTTAC
>NJDC01001996.1:167048-211667 GCA_002245475.1 Calephelis virginiensis | reverse complement strand
AATAATAATAAAGCCTCTTTATTTCTTTAACTTACATATTTTTAACAACCAATTTACTTTACCGAATTCGATTTTTAAAGTTAAAGTAAAATTAAGTTAAGGCCCCTGACAGGTATAGGCCTCCTCCAACAATTTTCAGGTCTCTCTCGATTTGGCTTTAGTTATCCAGTAATTTCCAGCGTATTTTTTAATCTCGTCCACCCATCGTTCTTTTGGATGTCCTCGAGCTCTTTTGCCGTGTGGACCTGCCCGCATTGTGCTTAAATATGTCCATCTTTTGTTTGACATGCGTGCTATGTGACCAGCTCATTTCCACTTGAGCTTTTTCATATGTTGTAAAGCATCTATAACTCCAGTTTTTTTCTTATCTTATATGTTTTTACTCTATCTTTCAGCCTAATATTTAAGGTACTTCTTTCGTATTCGTTTTTTGTATTTTGTCTGTCGCGTATTTATTGAATATCCATGTTTATGATCCGTATGAGAAACAGGGTAGTCCATCCATAACTTTCTTTTTTAGTTTTATTGGTAGCTTAGACTTCAAGATTTCTTTTTGGCTCCAAAACTTTCTCCATGTCATATTTATTCTCCTGTCAATCTCGTATTTGTTTCTTGGGTTCTTGAGTTGTGAAATTAAATAGATTTCCCTAGGTAAATGTAGTTGTCAACGTATTTCAGGCTTTGTGAGTCGTTAACATAATATATAGGCGTTTGTCTGTCGTTAGTCGTGACCTTGGTTATTGTTGTATTTAGTTGTAGGTCATGCATTTTTTTTAGTTATTTTGATGACCTGGAGAAGAGCACTATGTCATCAGCAAATCTAAGATTGCTCAGTCCTTTTCTATTTATGTTGATACCTTTATGCTTCCAGTGTAAATCTTTTATTATATACTGTAGTACCGATATGAAGATAGTAGATGGTATGTGGGTCCCCTTGTTTCATGCCTCTACATATTCCGATTTTTGGTCCAAGTCTGTCGAGCTTTACTCGGCTTACGCTTTTGCTGTAGATGTCTTTTAGAATATTTGTATAGGTTTCAGGAATATTTTGGTCTTTTAACGCTCGCCATAGGCTGTTGTGTGAGATAGAGTCGAAAGCCTTCTTGAGTCGATGAACGCTAGATATAGAGGCTGCTGGTGTTCCTGGTGTTTTTGTATTACCTGTTCCAAAGTATAAATGTGGTCGATTGTGCAAAAGCCCTTTCTAAAACCTGTCTATTCTATAGGTTGGTGCGACTTTATTTCGCTCTCTATTTTCTTATTTAGACAGGCTGAAAATAACTTGTACATCGTAGGAAGTAGGCTAATAGGCCGGTAATTGTTCATATCTGACGGGTCATTTTTTTGTAAAGAAGTATGATTCTGGACTCTGCCTAACTAAGAGGGACTCTTTGTTTCGTTAGAATTTTATTGAAAAGATTTGCAACGACCCCCCTTTGCAAATCTAGTATGAATTTTCCGAGTTTGAGAGCTTCTTTAGGTAAGTTATCATGACCGGGACTTTTTTCTTGTTTGAGCTTGTCTATTTGTTTTATTATTTCAGTTTCTTCAAACGGGTTGATTGGTAGAATCGGCAGATTTGCCAGAATTGGTAGAGTATCTGAGAAGACAGATTCGGTTGGTTTTGCTGCAGTTTCATTGCTACATTTTTGTTGTGTATACAGATTTTTGTAGAAATCTGAAGCTAGTTTTATTATATCATGTCTTGTTTGTGTTTGTTTATTTAGCATTTTTGTTTGTAGTTTTGGAATCCATGTTTTACTGGTATGAAGTTGCTTGAACGCCTTTTTTTGACTTCCTAAATTTGTTAAATTTGTTTCTATAATTTTCATTCTATAATTAGTGTAATCATGTTTGAAGCTTTTATTTGTAGTTTTATAAAGTTGGGACAATTCCTATATCTCTACTTTATTTTTAGGTATTTTCTTTTGCAACTTTATTCTCTTTTTTATTAAAGCCATTGTTTCTGCTGATATGATGTCCTTTTTACGTTTTTTTTTGAGCTTGTGCTGTTTATACTTTGTAATATTGCTGTTTCGATATGCTTATAGTACGACTCTACTTCTTAAATTTCACACAAACATCATTTCTGTATTGCTTTTTCTAATGAACTAAAAAATGCTGCTGTACTTTCTTTGTCTTGAAATTGGGAAGGGCGGCTGCCGAACATAGCTCTTCTTTGTTTTGTTTTCCTAGATTACATGTACCACGTACCATCCTGTGGTCGCTTGCGAGCATGTTGTTATTTAATACGTAAATTTTTGAGATTTTTGTTGGATTGTTACTCAGGATGTAGTCAATTTGATTTGTAGTTATTCCATTTGGATTGTTCCAAGTCTCCATTGCGATGTTCTCTCCTTGTTTTCTTTGACCGAGCTTAGCATTGATATCTCCCACTACTATTACTTCCCCGTTGGCGAATGAGTGAGCGGTTTGAAGTTGTTCATGAAAAGATGTAATTTCTTCGTCTGTTGCGACACTGGTGGGTGCGTAAACTTGTATTATTGGTATTTTTATTTGTTGAGCTTGGAGATAAAGTATGAATACTCTTTCTGATATTTCTATGTAATTCTGAATATTTGTTTTATATTTCTTTTTGATCAGGAAGCCCACACCATGCAGACCTTTTGTCGTTCCTGTATTTAAATGTTATTGTCTAAAAATGTGTTTCAGTATCAAATATATACTCTTATATAAAACCAATATTGTGATACATTTCAAACGATGGTTTTAGAGAACGCATTTGATACCTCGATTTTAGTTTTGTTGTTTGTTTACGCATCACTAAAACACTAAATGTATTTGATCTGCTAGTGGCGAAATTTATGTAGCGTTTGCAAGTCTTTTCCATGAAACTCTAATAAAGAAATACTGTCTAAGAAATCACCACAATAAACTAACCCTAATGTGACGTAACGTTATGTCACATACTAAATTATTATACATTAGTATGCTCAATATGCTGCATGAAGCTATAATACTCCTGAAGGTTACACAACTAACAAAGATCTGATGTCATTTCCAAATTTCGCTGACTCACTCTAATTTACTGACGTCTCTTTCTGAGAGTCTTGTGATATCAAAGTTGAAGCTAAAAAGAGACTGGTAAATAAGAGCGAATCAGCAATATTTCGAAATCACGTCAGGTCTTTGTTAGGAGTGTCATCTCGAGTAGTATCTTCCCCGTGTTAGTCCAGGTTCCTTTGCAGAATAGACCATCTATCTTCCTGCCAGGCAGCTCCTGAAAAGCGAGCATAGGCTTACCGTCACTAACACCATGACATCTGACAAGGTGGTAGAGTTTCTCAGCGACTCGTATGGATTGATACCACCGACTTATCTATTTCTGCCGCAATAAAGTCAGTTTTTGGCATTGACATTGACATAGACAATAAACTTACTTTTGTTCGAAGCCTAACATCACGGCACCAGGTTGGCAACGCACTATTACCACCTTTGGTTTGTCTAGGTGGCATACATTTCTTAGCTTCAAGATTAATTTCATGTTCATGGTTTCCATCTGAGCTAGTTGATATATAAATATTATAATGTAAAATTGGTACTTACGTCAGACTGTTGCTAGGGGAATTAATCATTTTAGTGTTGCGGATTTTCTTCTCAGAAATATTAGAAAATTTAAATTAATATATGAACAAATAATGTTATCCACTTGAACGTACTAAGTAAAGTCTGTCGAAATAAATGTATCCTGGTATCTATTTAAGTATTTCTATGTAATAGTATCGTTGACTAACACCCATAACACAAGCATATAATTTGCTTACTTTGGTTAGATTCAATTTGTGTAACTTGTCCAGGGATATTTATTTATTTATTTATTCTGGGGCATAATCAATTATTATGATTAGTTTTTAGATCAATCATTTTATTGACTTTAATAGAGTGTGTAGCCTGAAGAGTTTTTCTAAAGTTTGTTTGCAAATTATGTTATGCATTGGTATATTCTATAATAAATTAATAAAAAAATATTCCTGGATAAGTTACACAAATTGAAGCTTACCAAAAAGTAAGCAAACATGCTTGTGTTATGGGTGTTAGTCAATGATTCTTATACATGGATATACCAGAATAAATTTAATAAACACTCAGACCTGGAAATGCAGACATCTAAATGTTCATCACACAAATGTCCGTCGAATCCGAGCATCGTTGTTAGTCAGTGTAGTTAGGCGTGTACGCTAGCCACTTGATCAACGAGGCGTAAATAAATAAAAGATCATGTACGCCTTGATGGTCAAGGTCCTTGAGCAGAATAAAATGTGCCTCTCTGCCTGTCAGCCTGTAAGAGGAGAGCGTTGGTTAATTGGGTCATTACTAACGAGATAAGAGGTGGTAGCAGGATATAGAGCAACTGGCCTGGGTACGGATCTAACGCTTTACCTATTCCAGCTGCCATATTGACACGGCAGCCATTCGGTCCTGCGGATAGGGTAGCCGGTATACTTACACAAAATAAAGTTTGAAACCCCGGTCATAGGTCAGCGACCTGTAACAGCTCGCGACAGCGAACTTTTGGTCAGCTCGTAAATGGCGAGCATAGGCTTACCGTCACTAATACCGTGACATCTAAATAGATGGTAGAATTTCGCAGCGATTCGCCCGAATTGGTACCACCACCTTACCTATTCCTGCCGCCATAACTTCAGTGCTTGCGGTTGACGTGTTCCGGTTCGGAGGATAAAGTAGCCAGTAAGCTTACTTTTGCACGAGGCCTAACTTGCCGGCTTCAGATTGGCAACGCATTACCACCTTTGGTGTCTCTAGGCCGCGTGAATTCGGTGTGATGGCGAATTCCCAAAGAAAATGTATTAAATAAATGCTAAAAATAACTAACTCAAAAATGTATTTTATTAACTAACTTTTACTTTTGTCTACAGGACCAACGGCATGTACAGGGTGAACACAAATCGAAACTATCCCTATTAAATTTGGACGAACTATGATGTACCGTATTTTGACACAACGAAAGTAATTATTTGGAATAAAAAGTGCGTTTTATTTATTGTTTGCATACTGTAAAGATATAGAAAGAAGCAATAAAAAAGGGTAGTCAATCCTATTAACTCAGCAACGAATCTTTGATACTCTTGCTGTCTTATTAATAAAATAAACACGGGGTAAAATAGCCCAATGTTCAACCTGGTACTATAGTCGTTATTACAATGGGATAAAGACTACAACATCAACCTAATATACTCCTACGTTAGTCCACGTTTATTAATACGACGGTTAGTGTTTCAGATGTCCTTGTCCTTGACGACCGTTGTTACTTACCATTAGATGATCCACTTGCTTGTTTGCCTCCCCTTTTATATAAAAAAAAAAACAGATTATTACAAAACTACATTTCACCGACATTTTAGAACCAAAAAATATAAAAGAATAAACACAAAATTCTTTTGATAGTTATAAAAAAAAATATCTTTCTTAATTAAAAGAGTGTTCTTCCAAGAACACCATTCCATTCCATTGGCACCAAGTCTGGGTATGATAATGGAATCCCAAAAAAATTGAGAGAAATACTCATTTTTGTGTACGTAGATGACTTAGTTACCGAAATGGAAGTCGCTGTTTTGCAGTTTCACTGCACTTAAATATATTTTTGATAGTCTAAGGGCCGGTTAGTAGAAAATGCAGACGCAACAAGGTCAACTTTTGTCATTTGATGCTAATGTAGTGTTCAAAAGTTTAAATAAAAGTAGTAACCCTTCTGCCTCTTTATTGCATATCGTGCCCTCTTTATGAAACCGACACGACCTTGGGACAGCTCAACAGGAATGGGTAACACGGTGATACCGATCGTGCAAAAACTGGCACCTAGCTAAGGTCATGGTTCTAGTGAATAAACCAGTGGTAGCCTTTTTTAACTGCTTTGAAAAAAGGTTTTGAATTCGACTATATATATTTTTTATTTTTTACGCGTTTAGATGATTCTTTTTTTAGATACAAAAAAAAAGTATCTTCACGCCCATATCCCCGAAGAGATAGGCAGAGGCATAACCAGGGCACCCACGACTAGCCGGAGACACTAAGTCCCACAATGTGATAGATGGCAAGCCTATCGCCAACCGGGCACATATCCAATACCAAACAACGTTTTTTTTATTAGAACATTTTGTTGCCCGACCTGGGATTCGAACCCGAGGCCTCATCTAATCAAGTCCAACAACCGAACCACTAGAACATAGAGGCGATTATTTTGATTGAGATTTTTTTTAGATATATTTTCTCTTTCTTTCTTATCATGATTTCGAGGTGATTTCATTTTTATCGTGATGTGACTAATTGTTTTTGAGTTATACGGTTATGTGGGAAATTATTTGGGACCTGTTATATTAGGTTGTCGAGTATCGACTATTATTATTAACTCAAGTAGGTAGTTGAATACGCCAGCCTCCAACTAGTAGCAACGTTATCCTCTTTGGTATATGCAACATGAATTTCTTACATACATAGATATTATCATCACACCAAGGTAGGAAGAGAACTTTTTTTATGATAATATGAAATACATCAACGTCAAGCGTTGGACGTTATGGAGGCAGGAATAGGTAAGGTGGTGTTACCAATCCGGGCGAGTCACTGCAAAACTCTACCAACTAGTAAAGATGTCATGGTGTTAGTGACGTTATGCCTATGCTCGCCTTTTACGAGCTGCCTGACAGGAAGGCAGATTGTCTATTCTGTGAAGGAGCCCAGTTCAACACGAGGAAAACATCAACATCGAGTACCAAGGTCCTTGCAAATGCGCCTGGCTTCCTTCAGTTTCAACTCCTTACTTTTTTGTTATAACGAGGACGTCAGCTTCACACCTTTAAGAATTTTATAATTTACAGAATGATATTAAAACTAGTAGTTTACTCCGAACTGAGATTTGCAAGCAGCCATTAGTTCCCTTTACGTTTCCAACATTCCATCATTGCTTGAAAAAAAATCACCAAATAGGAAAATTCCGCGAAAAAGAAAAAACCTGCAACATGTTTTGTTGGAGTGCGTCCGTTACGCAGCCAACAGGGAACAATTTTCAGCCTTATGTAATAAAAATAGTAAAAAGATAGGTACGTGTTATAGTGTTTAGGTGAGCTCTCATTGAGTGCAGCTAGAACCTTGTACAAAAAAAAACTCTAAATAAAAATTAAAAAACATCCCATCATCCACCTTTGCATAAACAAGTTTTTTTGCTACACTCAGCACACACATGCAGTAAATTTCTTGTTTCGATTACAAAAAACATAGTTTCATAAACTTTGTTTTTTGTTATAATTTCACAAACATTGTTTGATAGAGCCACGGGTGAAAACATTAATAAAATAATTCAAAATTTAAATCCAAAAAAAGCACCTGGACCGGACAATATAAAAATATTACATATTAAACAGTTAGGAAAAGAAGTTTCAGAGTCTATAGCTGATTTAATCAACTGTAGTATCAAGTCTAGTACATATCCCGATGAACTTAAATAAAGGTTCATTCGACTTGTCTACAAAAAAGAAAAGAGGGATGAATAATTAAATTATCGCCCTATCACTTTACTTTCTTCAATAGACAAAATTGTAGAAAAATATTTGTGTCAACAAATACATAACTTTTATAATAAGAATAAATTGTTATGCCAAAATCAATTTTCATTTCAGACTGGAAAAGGTACAACTAACCTACTCTCAAGTTTTAAGGATTAAGTTAACAAATATTTAAATGAAAGACGCCATGTGCTAGCTTTATTTATTGATTTCACTAGAGCTTTTGATACACTGGAACACGAACAGTTGTTGTCAAAATTAGATGATTCCGGAATAAGAGATAAATCTTTACACCATTGACATGGTGTAAAGATTACTTATGTAATCGAAAATCATTCGTTAAGATCGATAATGAGTACAGCGAATCGTTTACATCAATGCATGGAACTGCTCAAGGATCTGTGCCCCCTCTTCTTTCTCTCTCATGTAAATGATACTAGAAATTGCATCAAAGAATGCTTGCATCAAACTTGTTACCAATTCGCAGATGGCACATGTCTCATTGCTTCTGATAAAGACCCCGAGAAAGCGTACATTCTTCTTCAATCAGACCTTAATGCACTAACAAAATGGTGTTCTGACTCTGGCATGGTGATAAATACAAATAAAACGAAATTACTTACAATTAAATCACCGTACAATAAACAAAACCCAATTGGATAGATGTGTGCATTTAAATAATTCTCATTCATATTCTTGGGGGGCCAAATTGAAATTTTGACCAATCAAACTTACCTTGGATTATCTATAGACTCCAAATTTAATTGGAGCAGACATATTTAATATATCTATAACAAATAAAGGCACTTTTTGGCAAACATTACTGTTCTTAAAAATCGCACCCCCTTCAAAGTAAGGTTAATGTTATCTTTTCAGATCTTCTCAGTGTGTGGCCACGTTCCGATCCGGTGGTAGTTTTAGTATTATATAGACTCGTCACAAGTGCCTCTTGTAAGGTGAATGTGAATAAAAATATATATTCTATTCTATTCTATTCTATGGGTTAAGCAGCTACAGTCGTACGTATAAGTCATATCTTAGTCAAATATATTTACTGCAATTACGATTACTTAAGAACATTGTGCCAACTAAGATTAAGTTTTAATTTACTAATGACGACTTAGGACTTTTTAAATGTTGCAATATATTGCCAGTAGGATAGCAGATTAAATATTCACTACTAAAAGAAAACTACTTTACTGAATCACTTAAGAAAGTAGTAAATCATTCTGTATATACGCGGGCAGTTGCTCAAAACCGGCTTTGCACCGATAGTGCAAACTACGTGTACGGCGAGAGGACAACCCAGTACTTGATTCCTCGTCTATTTAATACCTTACCTATAGAATTGCGTAATTGTATTACGAAAACTAATATAAAAAATAAACTAAAAATGTAATTATTAAATAATTTGGAACTTCACCATGAAGATTCTTAACACGTTTCAGTTATTTAAGTAATAAATTGCAAATGTACCGATTTTTATAGAATAAATATTTATATACCTATCATAATGAAACAATATGCCTGCGTGCACTGAGTTGTAGACTTATGACATTTTATAAAAAACCCATATTTAAAAAATATTTTTAAAGATGCCTTTATGTGGTATGTAAACAAATTGTGATTTTGGAATAAATGAAAAAAAAAAGCGCTCTATCAAAACACTGAAACACCATCACAACACAGCCCCTAGATCGCCATGACTTTGTCACGATACCGGCACCACATCGTCACTATATAGTCACACCAACTTCACTGTGATATGATGGTGTACCATCACCAGGAAACAGCAACAAAATCATGTGAGATCATCACAATACAATCACAGCATCATCGTCGGAGTACCCTAAGACTCCAAAGAAAGAGGTTCTCAATCCGACCGTTTGTTTTTTTTTGCTTTTTGTACGTTTGTTATCCAATTATCAGCTCTGTGGTCTAGTGGTTCAGGTGTTGGACTACATGAGGTCTCGAGTTCGAATCCCGGGTCGGGCAACAAAACGAATATTTGGGTTTTCCAATTTTCTAATAAAAAAAATGTTGCCCGGGATTGGATATGTGCCCGGTTGGCGATAGGCTTGCCACCTATCACATTCTTCGGGGATATGGGATATTCTCTTACTCTTACTCTCTTTGTTATCCGATTACTTGGCCAATGGCAAACAGTTTCTAGACAGATAATTTATGATTTCGGGATGGTCTTAAATTAATTTTATCACGATCCGACTAGTGGTTTTTACTTATCTGTACTAATTAATAGTGCATACATTTTGCACTTGTGTCGACAAGTTCGTCAATGATGAGTTTGTCTAGAATAACTCAAAATTTTGTAACCCAAAAGTCTAGGACATTGATCAAATTTATGGAATCATTTGCTATCCTTGAAAAAAGAAACTATCGATTCGCGACGTGCTACCTAATAGATAAGTTGGAGTCGGTTTATGCAGTTTTACTGTGCTTCATTATATAATTTTGAGAACATTTACTAATTTTGACAGTAATAAATTAATTTGTTTATGTTTTCACCTCTTAAATTTTAACTGTAATCATTATTTTAACAAGACATCTTAAAAAATACCATAATAATTTTGTTATCAAATAATTAACACTAATTTTGTTATCCTAAAAATATAATAATATGTTTCCAATTGCTACATATAACAAAAGAAAACTAAACAAAACTACTGTTAATTAAGATACATTGATTACTTTATAATTTTTCCCAGGGAACAAAATGTAATCACTTATCATCTGGTAATTAATTAGGCCAATTTCCTTTTCTAACGAAAAAGCTAGGTGGTAGAGCCCTCTAATGACTTACCATAATTGACCGTGACCTACAAAGACGGTGACGTCTTTTCCTTCGCCCGTGACCATAGTGCTTGCTATCTTAACAACGTGTCTGATATCATGGAATCAGTATCTACGTTTCTACAGGAAACCGTTTAGGATTCTTCAATAAATAATCTTTACGATAACTAAATAGGATTTTAACATTGATAACTACGAACCTGATGTACTGAATTTTATATTTTATTATAGAACTACTTCGCATACGCGTTGAAATAGTTTTTCGTAGTAAGTGATGGGATTTTCCCGCAGTAAAAGGTACAGTTTGGGCTATCCTAGATGCTACCGCCAATATTTTGTAAAAATTCGCTAAGCAGTTTTCGTGCAAACAAAGAAACCGTTAAAAAATGTGGCCGTAGTTTTAGGTAGGTAGTGTACCTTGCAAAAATGTATCGGGAATGGATTATTAATTCAAAAATGATTAATTAAACAATATTACTAACAACAAAATCTAAATTTAAATTTTCGTTTTTTGTTGTTGCATTGTCACACCTGTTTTCCATTTTGGCTCGTTGTTTGAGTCACATCCGCTACTTATATTAAATACAGTGGTTAGATCATACTTATTTTGTATTGCGAATTTCATAATGGACAAAAACATCGAACAAAGAGTTTGTCTTAAATTTCGCATCGCCAAAAGGATTTCGTAATCACAGTGAATGAAAATATTACAAAAGGCTTAAGTTAAATTAACTTGATTAAAAACTTGTGGTTATAAGTTGTACAAAGCGTTCGAACGCGTTCGAGATATGATGGAAGATTTTCCTTGCTCCAATAGGTCATCAACGTCTGCAACTGAAAATAACATCGCAAAAGTGAAGTAAACAGTGACTAAAAATACTTATTTAACTCTCAGAGAGATAGATGCTAAACGTTTTGTATCTTAAAAGACTATTTGTATCATTTCGTCATCCATCCTTTACCTCCATATCAGTGCTAATTCTCATTATTTTGATAGGTCATCCTTTTAGAATATCGTTAAAAGTAGCAATGGTAAATGTGTCTGCCTTTAAATGTATGATAACTTTTGATGGAGTTGGAAACGTAAAGTGTCAGTCGTCCAATTTCTCTATAGCTTGTTGAGATAATGTCTTAACTGTCATTATTCATTGCAAGATACACCTATCTCATCTATGATTAGATGAGATTGTAGATACAGTCAGGTTTGGTCCTAATTTAGTGGACAAACTTCTCTCCTCATTCATCCTCTATGTACACATAGGAATGCTCATTGGTTGCTGTGAATGATGTGGTAGAATAAGGATTTGGTTATTTTTGTTAGGAACAATAGCTAATTTATAATACGTAAATGAAGTCAAACGCTGGGGAAGAAAGATTCTCGAGTGGCGGCCCCGCACCGGAGGATGTAGTGTTGGACGATCACCCACCCGGTGGACTGATGACCTGGTCAAAGTCACGGGGAGTCGCTGGATACAAGCGGCTAGTGACCGTGACTTTTGGCGCTCTTTGGGGGAGGCCTATGTCCAGCAGTAGACTTCCTCCGGCTGATGAGGATGATGATAAAATGAAGTTGATCTTACAATAAGGAAGCTAAATATGAATATGAATACTTATCTATTTTCGGCATAACGCGAGCCAGGTCTAATCAACTTGTAATATTCTCTTAGTTCTAATTCTAAAATTTCGTGCTTATTTCTTTTTTTTAATAATCATAGAACTAAGTATGTCTATTCTTAACTTGGAGTGATTGTGCGTCAATCTGAGACTCGTATTAATCATACGTATAGTTATCAAACCGTAATTTCACAGTCGTCATATTTTGATTTCGGATCATGTCAAGCTGTCCTTCTATAATATCCAAATCAATGTACTGTATGGTAGAGTGTCACAATATTTTTGGTCCCAGTTAGAAGGGTAGGGGCCAGTTCCATCGTCAAGGCTGTCCAGTCTTGTCTCTTCAGCTCATGTTGAGTGTATTATCATGAGAATCAGTACCCTGAAATAATTTTGAACTATTGGGGTCTCGTTTTAGTCTGGATTTATCGATAGGATTTCGTTATTTTGAAAGAAAGAAAGAAAATTATTTATTTACGAATTATGTGTGTAAATGAGATGTTACAAAAATGTTTAAATATATCAACATATTCTGCCATCTTCAAATATTTTAATATTTATAAAAAATATTATTTAATTACATTTGCTTTAACTTTAAGCCAATTAGTTATATTTATAACTAGTTCAATTATATATTTCCAAAACGTTTTAAAACTATAATTAAATTTAACCCTGTCTACCTTAAACTACCACCGTTTTCAAACCTAGCCAGACAGGAGAAGAAACGGCGAATCAAACTCCTCGGCAACCATAACTTTCATTATATTTGTTTAATAATTATTACAGTTATTTTACTATAAATTCTTTTCTGCAATAAAATGCTTGACACTATGATACGTTTTCTCTAATATCAAAGTTAACATCATCTAACATCACCTCCGAAATCTTTTTAACGGAAGTGATTTGAGATTATCAGGAATTTTGGTTGTATATACGAACGGTCATGCAGTAAACATTAATTTTATAAATATTAACAATTGATAATGTTTTTTTACAAATACATATACATCCAAGATATACAAAGCAACTTAAAAAGTAGTTTGCATGAATGTAATTGGTCAACACTACATAGCGCGTATAGACTTCTTTTGTACACTAAAGATTCTAATTAATTATACAGAATTTCCCCAAATAGGAATAGCATATTATTGCAAAACCGAAGGAACATACCCATGATAAGCTAATAGAGATGCATTCAAGCCTGCTACTTCTCTTATTCTTCTCAATATATATCAATTTTATTGCATAGAGAGTCAATATGTGATTTCCACTTGTAATATTTATCAATTTTAGCTCCTAATACTTTAAAAATTCCTGTCTTTTTTTAATTTCTCTAAAGTGTACTGGAAATTCGACTAATTTCATTTTTAATTGAGAGATTTATTTTAAGATTATGCTCATGTAACCATTCTGCCACTTTATTTAAATCACTTCTATTATTACAAGTGATGAGGAGGTTGATATCATCGACAAATAAGACAGAATCATAGTTTGTAGCATCAGGCAGATCATTTATGAAAATTAAAAAAAGTAATGGTCCTAAAACACTACCTTGTAATACACCACAGTAATACCTTGTCACCTTGATGTACATATGTGTATAGCAGCAGACAGTTCGTACTGAAAGAAATTTCTCAAATTTATGTGAGTTAGATGGTGCACCTCAGGGCGAAATGTTTTTCGTTATGTTTTGTTTTTTTTATTATTAATGTAATAACATTTTCATTAAATAACCCTATCTTCAAAATGATCTTACCTCAAGTATATAGAACATTTATAGCTTCACATTAATGTTAAGAGGATTTACGGATTTACAATATATTTTGGACTTGTCTATCAATCTTATCGCCTCTGTGGTCTAGCGGTCCGTGTGTTGGACTTGACTGCATGAGGTCCCGGATTCAAATCCCGGGTCGGTCAACAAAAAGAAAATTGGATTTTTCTAATTTTCTCATAAAAAAAGTGTTGGTTGGGATTGGAAATGTGCCCGGTTGGCGATAGGCTTGCCACCTATCACATTGTGGGACTTAGTGTCTTCGGCTAGTCGTGGGTGCCTTGGTTATACCTCTGCCTACCTCTACGGGGATATGGGCGTGAAGATACTTTTTTTGTATATCAAAGAAATAAATTCAATACTATAACGATTAGTTAATCATCGAGGAATTCAGTTATAACTAACGATGTTTATATGTAAATGTTGGGCTATTTTGAAAGAATTCGTGTCGAACTGTCGAAATTAAAACTAATATGTTTTAAGTTGAAATATATAAAAATATGTATTCTTTTCTGAATCTAAATGTGTTAGCTAATATGCAATAGAAAACTAATTTCACTTTATGGTCACTATACAGCAGAGGTTCCCAAACTTATTTCATGTAACGCCCACTTTGAAAATCAGTTGTTTTGTAGCGCCCCCCCCCTCGTTTTTTTCTTGTCAATAACCTCAATAACATATTTGTTGCGCCTAGTTTAAAAAAAAAACATTTTTTTCAAGATTTATACCGCCCCCCTCTAGGCTTCCAGCGCCCACAAGGGGGCGTTATCGCCCACTTTGGGAAAGGCTGCTATACAGACTTAATAAATATAAGTCATTATAATTTTGGATTGAGCTAATGATTCCATTGATGGACATATTGGATTATCTTTTCAACAAACATATTATGTTATTTTTGATGTGCAACATCTATAGCCATATAACATATAAAACCAATTTCTGGCGTGGCGACGACTATATGATGGTCTATAATCTATATGCAGTTGTGAATTTGAAATATATTTGTAAATTTTTGTATTTAATGAAAATAAATGTTTATTCAATAAATAGTCATCGTTACCTGAAAAAAAAAACGTAATATTTTATTTCATCATTATGACATATTCAGTTCCTATCACAATCTATTCTTTTCTGGATATTACTTTTACAAAATAATGTCGATGTTTCACATCTGCCAGGCGTCCCGTGACGACTCACATTTTTTGTTCTAAAAATGTGATTGTGCCTCCCACATAGATTAAATTTTGTGTAGTTACCTGTTTACAGAGTTGGGAAACTAAGAATATTGTTTAGCTATTTTAAGACTTTAATCATCGTTGGTTTATAACCAGAACATTCAAATTTTTAGTATTTTTTTAGCTGTTCATAATTTGTCTATGGCAAACCGCGTAACAGTTGCATTCCTGGTAGTCTATCCTAAGCTCGGACAAAACTGAAAAATAATATTACCATACCTAGGTTTACTCGTTTAGTTATCTAGCACAAGTTATCGAAGGGGGATTTAATATTAATGAACTACTCGTAATCTTTACGCGAGAAGTATTATTCTAATCTCCCCTCATTAGTCGATTAGAAACTTGATTATTTATTTTAATGAATGAGTCATATTTGGCATAAGATATAAATATAGGCCTGAAAGCGCCAAGAGCTTTAACGAAGAATCTGTACTATGAATATTATATTTGTTTTTGTGTTATGCGTTGTGGGTACGTAAATTATAGTTTTCAATTTCAACTAGGTTTACTCGTTTAGTTATCTAGCACAAGTTATCGAAGGGGGATTTAATATTAATGAACTACTTGTAATCTTTACGCGAGAAGTATTATTCTAATCTCCCCTCATTAGTCGATTAGAAACTTGATTATTTATTTTAATGAATGAGTCATATTTGGCATAAGATATAAATATAGGCCTGAAAGCGCCAAGAGCTTTAACGAAGAATCTGTACTATGAATATTATATTTGTTTTTGTGTTATGCGTTGTGGGTACGTAAATTATAATTTTCAATTTGAAAAAGAATGACGTTTTCAATTTGACTGTATGTTTTTTGACATCAATTTTTACACGATTACTGGCCAATGTTAAAGTGAGTTTTATCATTTTATGATGCTGAACCAATATGTTTTTTTTAAAATTTGATTTGTTTTTAGTAATTTCGTTTCGTAGTTCTTGTAAATAGTAGCTTAAATTCATACATATCTACACTAATTAAATTTTAATACTTGATAAAAAAATCAAATTACAACTAAAATAAAAAAAAAAACACTATATCGTTTATTCGACTTACAAAGTACACTTGTAAATGCAAAACGTACAATAACATTACAATAAGTAGAAATTTTAGAGGCATTTCAATTTCTTATCAAAAAAGGCAATTATGTCTTGCATAAACGCTTGAAAATAATAAGTAAAACAGAAATTGTATTATAATAATTTTACTCTTTGTGTAAAAAACTGCCCAGTTTTTAACCTTTTCTTTTAATGTTTCATATTTATTAATCTTAAATTAGGTGTTATGTATTAATTAATCGTGTTTTTTCTTAGTCACTTTGCAAAGTTTCCAGATACTAATTGTTTTACCTCCTTTTTTGAAGTGGTTTTACAATTATTTCGTAATTATTCGCCTCAATCAGTCAGTCTCTAATATGTCTAGGTACTCGTTATCGTTTGTTGGTTTTAACCGAGTTTAAAAACGAGGAGGTTCTCAATTCATTCGGTAAATATTTTTTTTAATGTATGTACACCGATTTCTCTGTGGTTTCTGAACCGATTTGAGTAATTCTTTTTTTGTTTGATGCGGAATAATTTCGAATTGGTCCCATAAAAAATTGATTCAGATAGGCCTATCAGTTTTCATTTGACTAACATTTTTTACCTATTTTCACCTATCTCGTTGTTTATCTATACTAATAATAATTATTCAAGGGAGACTCGATTAAAACCTTACCTGAAAAATAAAACATACAAAAATAATGATTTTGAGTCGACAACCTATATACGCAAAATTCGGATTGTTGAATAATTTCTTATATTCTAAATGTGTTGACAGACGAATCACAGTTGCCATATTGGGTAGTTAATAAACGTTCCGTATTATACTAACTCTTAGATACGCCTCGACTTGAACACATGCCCGTCGTACCAAAAAATAATTGTGACTGTGTAAAATGAAACGTCTTTCTGGAATTATTGAGAGAATGTTATCAAAATCACAGTATATGTAAAAGTATTAAAGTTCAAAACTAATTATCTATTTTTCTTTATATATTTGATATTTTCCATCGTCGGCGCTTGTTAAAACTTCCAAATATGCATAATTTAAATAATGAAACACTTGTACTGTTTCACGTGTCATATATCATATAATTTATTTTTTTGTAAATTGCCTACCGGTTTCGCTTTAACAGCATTATAAGGGCTAAAACTTAAACTAATAGTAGTAGTAATTTAAGTTTTAGCCCTGATGATGCTGATTATAAGTGATACGTAAAATAGTACCAAAGTTTCAATATAAAAAAAAAATATTTTTCTTCAGTCAGTGACGTTTCGCGAAAATGTTGTTTTTGACACTTTTTTATGATATGCTCTTTGTTCTGAGATTGGCCGTCAAAGAAAAAAATACTAACCATGAAAGTGGAAAATTTACTTCAAATGTCATTTAGTTTTGCATGTCATTTAGTGATCAAAGCGTTGACCGCTGAATAATTTATTTTATATATAAATTGAATGTTAAGTATATACTATCTATTATTTATACGTGCCATTTACTAATAGGTATGCAGTCGGTGTCAAGCCTTAAACAAATTAATACACGTGAAGTAAGGATTAAATTGGATTGGCACCAAATTCACACCTATTAAATGGCACATATAAATAATAGGTAGTATATACTCAATATTCAATTTTTATCATTTTTAAATTTTTAGTTTTGAATTCAGTTTTTATTGACGTAATTATTTTTATTTAATACTTTTTAGTTTATTGCTGATATGATTTATTTTAATAAAAAAGGGGAAATTTATCTTACCCTTTATCCTTTTCTTCCACCAAATTACTGATTTATTGTCCAACACGACATTAGTTCGTTATAACAATAACAACCTCGTAATTATTGCCTCAATGGAAAGCGGTGTTAATCCGATTGGTAAGGTAAAGAGGTGGTGCAGCAATAAAAGAGTGGACGTAGATCAACCGCGTTGTTATCTATTACATAATAAATATATGGGCGGGGTCAATGGACTCGACCAAAATGTTGGAAAATATAGAATTGCCATAAGACTGCAGAGATGGTACTGGCAAATGATAATATTCCCTATAAATGTATAAGCTCATAAAGCCTTTCTGTTATACCGACTTTCGCCTGCAGGCCAAGCTAAAGATGCTCCTGATTTCTTTTCGCTTACAAGATACATAGTTCAGACTTATTTGATACTTGGCAAAAACTTCTACATCCACACCAAAACGTATTGGAGGCAAAACAGGCAACTACTAAAAATAAACTGCCAGATTCAGTAAAACTAGATGGGAAGGACCATTATTAAAAACGAATCTCAAATTCGATGCCGCGAGTGTCACAAGAATACAAAATTCAAATGCAGTAAATGTGGAGTTGGGCTCCATCAACATTGCTCTGAAGCTTTTCATACCACAAAATATTTTTTTTTCCCTATTTCAACTTCGATTTTTAGCTGACGTCCATAATTAGTCTCATATTTTGTAATGTATATTTTTTCTGTGTACTTATACTTATTTTTCAATTAAAAACGAATTTAAAAAAGCAACTGACTTTATGATAAAACCCCTGGGCATATTTTCCCAGCGCCCCATTTAAGGTGCGGTCCTGAATTTCAGCAAGTACAACAACTATATTTGAAAAATGGTTATTTTCCTGTTATTTAGGTGCTATTTAATAGATACACATAGATAAAGCACATTTATTAATAAAAAATTACACCTTGGGATAATATGGGTTAAGCGCGATTTGGCTTTCAGGTGCATCACAGAGTACATGAGAGCTGGATTGGAAGCAAAAAATGACATCTTGAGATTGCCTATATTCTTATCTCGTTTAAGCAAAACTTCAAACACGTTGTTTTTACTTTGAAACGCATCACCTCATATTGTATTCTAAGTTGACCGATGCTGAAGATTTAGATAAAGAAGATGAAGTTCGGTCAGATTTCGATGACAAATACTTTCGAATGATTGACATTCATTTTCAAGGGACTTCAAATATTTGAACCCATGCCGATAAGTTTACATATTGTGAATTAAGATTGGGATTCCGACCCAGATACAAAAGAACTACTGCATCTTTGATCGTTATTAACGGATGCAGAGCTGAAATGGACGAGCCTCTGATGACTGTTTTAGTCTTAATTGATTGTTATCGTGCCCTTAACTCTAATAATTATGAGTTTGTAATTGCCATTCTCAACTTCCCTTATTTTACCTATCGTGTAAATGATTGATTCGCTTCTTGTCTTCATGGATGTCAGCGGACGGTTAGTAGGAAATGAAAGAAATCTCTCTAATTTGTGTGAATTATTAGATGATGTACCTCAGGGCGACAGGCTTTGTCGTTGCGTTTTATTTTATATTATTAATAATGTTATTACCCTATCCTTCAAATTCTCTTACCTCAAGTATATAGAACATTTATAGTTTCACATTAATGCTAAGATTATTTTAAGGTTAAGGTTATTTTGATTCTACCATTAATAAATAAATAAGGATTAACGTCATATTTTGGAAAGGTCTACTTAATAAATTCGGCATCAATGTTAAGTTTGGTATATATAACGTCGTCTACATACTGTAACAACTATTGCTACATCGAGGAATACAGGTATAAACTAATGATGTTTAAATGTAAATGGGGTATTTTGATACAGTTCGTGTCGAACTGTTGAAATTAAAACTAGTACCTATGTTTTATTGCCTCTAGTGACTTTCAACATCCACCTTATTCTACTTATTGAAGAGTTTGATTTAATTACTGATAACATTTATTCTTTTTTGGATCTAGCATTTAGCTAATAAACAATAGAAAACTAATTTCACTTTATAGTTACTAAACAAACTTAATAAATATGTCATTATAATTTTGGATTATGCTGATGAATACATTGATGGACAAATTGGATTGTAAAAGATGTAAAATAAGCCTTTATTTTGCTAATTCCGCGTAAGCAGTGTAACCGTTGTGGCAAATAATCCTCCAAACGACACAGAATGTGACAAGCCTAACTGACGTTCTGTGTCGTTTGGAGGATTATTTGCCACAACGGTTACACTGCTTACGCGGAATTAGCAAAATAAAGGCTTATTTTACATCTTTTATAATGGATTTCCGCAAAGTAACGCCTGATTCAATAAAAAATTGGATTGTCTTTTTAACAAACATATTACTTTATTTTTGGTCTAAAAAATGTGATTATACCTCCCATCTAGATTAAATTTTGTATAGTTACATGTTAACAGAGGCTGGAAACTAAGGATATTGTTTATGCTATTGAAAGACTTCAATCATCGTTGGTTTATAATCTCTCTTTGTAAGAAGTATTATTCTAATCACCTCTCATCAGTGGATAAGAAACTTAATTACTTATTTTAATAAATAACTCATTTATTAAAATAAGTAATTAAGTTGCATAAGATATAAATACTGGTCAGAAAGCGCTGAGAGCTTAACAACAAATCTGTACTATGAATATTATATTTGTTTTTGTATTTTTCGTTGTGAGTACGTAAATTATAATTTTCAATTTTAAATAAGATGACGTTCTCAATTTTACTGTATATTACTCGCCAATGATAAAGGGAGTTTTATCTATGCTGCTGAACTGAACCCCTTTTTTAAAATGTTAGTAGAATAGTCTTGTCTCATTTAGTATATTTTGTTCTTCTAATTTAACAAAATTAGCAAAACCCGTTTTGCTTTTACACTATTGTCAGGGATACGGTAATATTACATATTTAAACTAATTTCACACTAAACGAAAGTTTGACGGTTAGCACTGGTACTTACTGGTTCGTGTCCCTAATGTCAATTAACGGCTGGTAATGATAAAGAAACGTGTTAATAACTTCCTCATTCCGATTGGCGCATTTTATCAATTTCACGAGAAATAATATTTTACATTACATTTTTAGCATACACAGCAGGCGCTCCGCCTTTGGATAATGCGAAAGAAACCGCGTATCCGCGTTTCATTGATATCCCAGGTGATGATGGACAGCTCCATAAGGTTGACCTTGAGGCTGAACCCGACATGAGGCTATTGGATGAAGTTGCAAGAAACCCTGCCAACAATGCATATTTTTTATTTACAAGGTAATTTACATCTGTAAAAGCATTAACATCTGTGTTTAGTGTCATGGGGTAGCATAAAGGTTAAGTCCTACTTGCACTGAATAAAACCTCAAGGTCCCCACTCCTTCGACAGGGTTGTAGTTTCCCTGCCCTGCCGGCGCTGGACCTCGCGATCCCCTTTTTCTCCTACCCACTCTTGGACAGAGAGGACAGATTACTAAAAAGCAGCTGTCCTGGTTCAATTAGATCCGGGGGCAGTCAAACACCCCGGGTACTCAGTCCTCTCATTGTGACAAGGCTTTGCCCCGAGGGAAGGGAAGGATTAGGTGCGGATTTCACTTGGCGATATTCGTTCTAAGTTGACGAGTTTCTGTTCATATCCTACTAATGCTATATATGCGATAGTTTGTGAGAGTGGATGAATGTTTGTTACTATTTCACATCCAAAACATTAAATGGATTAAGATGAAGCTTTACTGCTACATAGTGTACACATTAGAATAACATGCCTGTATAATTAATGAAAAAATATAAATTGGTACGTAAGCAAAGTCGCAAAGGGAAGCTGCTGCAAAAGGTACTATACTTGACATCTATCTTTCAAAGCATCTTCACGCCCATATCCCCGAAACCCCTTCGGAGTAATCGGATAACAGAGAGAGTAAGAGTAAGAGTATCTTCACGCCCATATCCCCGAAGAGGTAGGCAGAGGCACAACTAGGGCACACACGACTAGCCGAAGACACTAAGTCCCACAATGTGATAGGTGGCAAGTCTATCGCCAACCGGGCACATTTCCAATCCCGAGCACTATTTTTTTTATTAGAAAATTGAAAAAACCCAATTTTTCTTTTTTGTTGCCTGAACCGGTATTCGAACCCGGGACCTCATGCAATCAAGTCCAACAACTGAACCGCTACACCACAGAGGCTTCACATTCTATCTTTCACATTCATTATATCTATTTGTGTTTTTTCGGTATTTATAATAAAGTCAAAAAGCTAACTGAAGTACGTTCAAATGTTCCTATATACATATTACCACGTCAGAAGAACGTCGTGTCATGGTAAGGTAGCGTTGCCGCGGAACCGTTGGGAGCCACGGGCGATTTTTTGTGCAAAGTAATAGTAGTGGAATGGTTTACGAGATGATCCGTTGAGGATAGATGATCTTTTTACATTGCGACGAAATTTGTTGCGCCACCTAGTTCTGTTTATTAGTAAAATGTAGTCCCCGATACATCCCCTGCGGTAGTCAATTGTAATAACGTCTTTAGTGACAAAAAAATATTTTGTGGAAGAAAATTGTATTGTGTGAGTTTCATCTAAGGACCTTACCTCAAAATTTATGTCTAATGTGTTTCACGTAGTTTATTAATAAGGCTGATGTGTTATTTATAGCTTTGCTTATTACACATACGTTAGCGATCATTTAGTGAAAAAGGGTATGTTAGGGCAAGATGATTATGCTTCCTGTGTACAAAATGATCCGGTTATGTTATTAGGGTGTACAAGATGATCCAAATCTTGTACACCCTAGTAACATAACATGTGTATTAGGTACGAGAACTTTGACATTTTATTATTTTGTCTAATGAACAACATTGTCGTGGCTTTTTTTACACGAAAATATCACAGTAATTTCAATTCTATTTATTTCAGGCGCAACCCTCGCGTAGGACAGACTAGTTATCAACGATGAAAATTCTATCAAATCATCCAATTTTAACTCTGAAGTTCCTACTGTTGTGATATCTCATGGCTGGTGGGGAAATCAAAATTCTGAACCAAATCCAACTATTAGAGAAAGTACGTTATTATTAATTGTCAGCAATTTACGGTATTTGTCATTTGCCTTTCCTTTTACCTTCATTTTGTTTACAATCTGACAAGGTAATAATATATATAATTAACACTATGAGTAGTAATACATTTTCAAGCACGGACGATGATAAAGACGTTTTAGAATTGTAAAGGGAAATGTTTGAGACAAACTTTTAATTAGGTATGTAAAAGACGCCTCTGCTATGTTTGACCCTCCAAATGACTCTACAACAGCGAAAGTATGTGACACCATAATAATAAAATAATTAGAATAGTCAATTAGAAGTATGACATATGATAAGGCAGTGGGAGAAGGTATAATCACTGTAGCAGAGACAATCAAACTTGGTGGTGCTTGTATAAAGGCAAGGGTTCACGTATAGGTGGCATCAGTTACATTGCCATCAGTTTAATTAGTAACCAAAAGTTTATGGAAAACTGGTTAGAAGAAGGACAAAAGGGATATGCAGTGTAATGTAGGTGGAGAGGCAAGACAGTGTGTCTTGTATTTGAAAGAGTGGTGATCAGTACGTATGTAAAAGTTGGCTGAGTAGCTATTTATTAGCAAGGTACTGACTAAGGGTTTTGACTTGCTTTGCATAATTCTGAGTTTATCCCGAAATTACTTTATAATTGCAAAAGTTAGGTATGTGAAATAAAGGATAAGATTATGATAGAAAAGAGAGGGGAGAAATGGGGGAGGGCAGGGGCAGGTAGGGACAGGATGTGTTGGAGGGGGAGGGGGAAAGAGCAGAGAGAGAGAGAGAGAGAGAAGAGTCTTGCAATCGTTTAGATACGTAGGTACCGTCAGATGTGATAGGAAGCAATTTCCATTTAATTGAATCAAACTGAATGAAAATAATTCAATTAGTTGTGTAAAATCAATTCATTTTAGTTTTAGTTTGAGAAGAGTAATCTAGTATTTTCTTCTAAATTGGGCAATATTATATTTAATATGGTAGCTCATCATCAAGATCTTATAATATTAGTTTCATATGCGGCCATCTATGTATAAACAGATCTGCAAGTAACCTGTTTTCAAAAAACAGTCAATCAGTTTTATTCATTCAGGACTCTTTGTGGGGTATTTACAAGACAACGACAAACCTGTGGATCAGCAAAATAAATATGTAGTTTTAGAACGATTATGGATTTACGCAAAATGGTAATTAATATTTTTGCAGCATATCTATTAAAAAGCGACGTCAATATCATTATTGTGGATTGGGCTCTACTGGCCATAACTGATTACACCACAGCCGTGCTTGGTGTTCCACTAGTGGGCCGAGGGGTTGGGCGATTCCTAGCTTTCTTAAATGAAGTGACAGGAGCTCCCTTTGACAAGATGCATTTGATTGGCTTTAGTTTGGGTGCACATGTAGTTGGAAATGCTGGAAGAGAATTAGGTGGTCGCGTCGCTCGAGTCCCTGGTAAGTCTTTAATTTAAAAACTCTAATAGCAATAGATATCCCAAATAGTAATATGTTAACCCTTGATAACGTGGCAGCATTTTATTGGTTGAGCACCCTATTTTAGACAGTGTTTGATAAATAATGTGTTTAGCAAGTCCTATTTTTTGTAGGAAGACGCCATACCTTTACACAAAGTATAGAAGAAATAAGCAGACATATTTTCTGAGTATATACTTCGCATATTAATCCTGAAGATAATGACAGTTGACCTCCAACCGTACAATCTACTAAATAATAAAATCTACTTAATTTGACATGATTTATACAAACCCATACAAACACATTTGCACCAGAAAATATACAACCAACCTTGAGCAGTAAAATAAGAAAAGTCATAGATGAAAGATAAATATATGGATGGTATTCTTTGTTTGTTAAATCGTGTTTGTAATTAGATACTAATCACATAAGTACGCATAAAATATGAATAATATCTTTTGACGTTAGCGATAACAATAAAAAGATATGAACTGGTTATGTAAAAATAAAATTGATTAAATGAAAAGTAAATACCGTACTGGAATCATCTGAGCTCGGACCACAGTTTTGAAGTTTCGGATCTGCTCGGTTTCCCACCTTTGGTGACGGCATAATTTACCTTGAAAATTTTATATTTTAAATTAATATGTATATATTGAACTGTTTATTTTTGACCTAAAAACAAAATAAATCGACTTTTGATACAATTGAAACCTACCTAAATCGATTTATATCCCCCGAAACCATCTGCATATTGAATTTGTTGAATATTATTAGAGCCGTTTTTAAAAATAATATACTATACAATATTTCCTCGTTCAAAAGTACGCTTATCGGGAAAGCAGCGGGCCTGTATTCTTAAAAGACACCTGGGAAAATTATAGGGAGGATCTTTTCAAGAAATGGTTTTATTACAGGTTTGGATCCAGCTGGTCCTCTTTGGAATTTAAATTCAAACAGATTGCAGCCATCTGACGGTATTTACACAGAAGCAATCCACACTGACGGTGGTACTTTTGATGGTCTTGGTATCGGCAGTGCGGTGGCTCACGTTGATTTCTTCCCCAATGGCGGTGTCTCGCAACCAGGATGTCTCACCACCCTTTGCAACCACGATCGTGCTTGGCAGATGTTTGCAGCTACTGTAACCTATAACCACCTCGAAGGAAGACAGTGCGCTAATACCTTTCAGATTTCCTTAAATACCTGTAGTGGCGAAAGGATGTTAATGGGAAACGATGATTTAAATAAACGAGGGTGAGATATTTTACTATTACAAAAATTCAAACAAGCAGACGATTTTTTTATAATCAATATAATTATCGTGGCGTAAATTCTTCCAAAAGCTAAGGTTCACTTTTCAAGCTTTTTTACTTTACCCGAATGCTCAAAGCGAGATTATTGACTACATCAGATCAAAGAGCTTGTCCTTTTGTTTTGTTAGCCACGTGGCTAAGTCGACTATATCACATTGATACAAATTACGGATTTCCTGATACGCGATGCCTTAAAAGTAATCATAAATGAAAATAATGATAGGGTTGGCAAATTTAGGACTTTGCTTTTCACAAATATCATTAACACAAACATTTAAACTTTGGAAGATGCTCCTACCCTTTGCTGGTACTGGTTTGGCAGCAAAATTGTCTTGTTGTAGATAACCATGAGCAGCGGCGACTACTATTAGGCATGTTTTATAATGTGTTTGCTTTTGTTATGCCGGAAAGTTTAAAAATACCCTTGACTCTCTCTTTGCGAAGGGTAACTTAGCCGAAAGCTTTTCAATCCAAGAGGTAGAAAGGCAAAAGTTGGTATCGATGTTGTTTTGTTAAAAGTATTAATAGATTTTATTTAAGAATGCTAGATCCTTTTTGGGAGGATTGGTCATGATTACGAGGTGATCTCGAATTATATTTAATGTACATCAACAATGCGAGAAGTGACCATGATGTTGGAAAAGTATATTAAAACATATAAACTAATAAATGTAACTCAAAAACTACATGTACAATTTTGAAACAATCTAAATGGAACCGTTTTGTCTTTAATTGTATGCAGTTTCAATGCGGTTAAGTTATTACTTGATATACATATTTCTTAATTACTTCTTAGAACATTTTTATTAAATATTTTGGGTAGGTTTAATCTCTTTCGAACAGATATGCTGGGCAAATTGAAATAGAAAAAAATGTACCACAGTCATAAGATGAAATATTATCCCGATAAATCGACAAATTATAATAGAAAAACTAAGTATTTTTCTAATCGCTTTTGTGGTGTTATGGTCTGACATCAGACTTTATTTCTTGAGGTCCCGGGTTTGATCGCCGAGTAGCATGACAAAAAAAAATTGGCCGGGTTTGGATATGCCCGGTTGGCGATAGGCTTACCAGCTATCACATTGTGGGACTTCGTATTTGCGGGTAGTAGTGGGTGTTTTGGTTGTGTCTCTGCCTATTACTTCAGGAACATGGGCGTGAAGTTTTTAGTATATTTAACAAAACAAGTTATGTCCGCTAGTTAATTTCCAAGTTTAATTAAAACAAAATAAGTCGCGGCCATAACTAGTGTATCGATTCATAGAATAACGTTTGTCTTCGTTCACCTGTCGTTTATTTTTAATTGTTTTTTTACAGAACCAGTGGAATGTACAGAGTCAACACACTACGAAGCTACCCATTTTAATCAATATTAGAAAACACTCCTGAAATAAACATATACAAATAAAGTTTTGTTTATTTTCTTTACCAAACAGTGATACGTTAGAAAATTTAACCTTTTTTATGATATTAGAAGGCAAACGAGCAGATGGATTTTCTATTGGTTAGAAATTCACACCGAATAGAGACACCTATGGTGGAAATGGAGCTTTGCCAATCTGAGGCTGGGATGTTAGGCCTCGAGCAAAAGTAAGTTTACAGGCTACCTTATCCTCTGAACCGGAACACGTCAACGGCAAGCACTGACATTATAGCGGCAGGAATAGGAAAGGTGGTGGTACCAATCCTGGCAAGTCGCTGCAAAACTTACCACCTGGCAGGATGTCACGTTGTTAATGACGGTAAGCCTATGCTCAACTTTAAGGAGCTGCCTGGCAGAAAGGCAGATAGTCTTTTATGCAAAAGAGCCCGGGTCAAAACGGAAAAAAATCCTTGATGGATTGAAAGCAAACAAGCTATAGTTATTTTTAAACAATTGCTTTTATTCGTTACAAAGGAATAAACAAATTCAAAATTTTTAGTTTTTTTGTAAAGGAAATGAAAGGTCCAGGGAAGATTTAAATGATAAGAAAAAGGGAAAACTGTGAGAAAACTAGGAAATACAATATTTTGATTTTTCCCCAACCCACTGGACGGGGTCCCAACCCGGACTGAGACCCCGTCCAGTACCACTCACGCACCACGCAAGGGCGTACGAGAGGCGTACGGAACAAAGGCCTCGGTCTTGGGGAGGTTTACCTCCAGACTTAGGGAGCGTATGCGGCCGTCGACGTGGGTTGTCCCACTTCGGCCAACCGCAACGTCTTACACAGGTACCTCTTTCTGGCTACGACCAATGTGTCGTCCTCGTAGATAGTTAATCGTATGAGGCTTCGAGGTTGCGAGATTTTGTTGCAACCTTAAGGATGCAGGAGAGGTATTTTCCTGCCATCGCTCGTTGTAGCTGCGCATCAAGGCTTTCTATTGAAAGACCCCTGCCCCCTACTCGTACATCAGATTCGCATTCAACACCCTCATTAGGCATAATCTTCCTGGTGCTGGTTTCCTATTGAGCTAAAATTCTGTATGCGTCTGTAAATCGGGGAACAATGGAAAATTATTATGATATGGAGCAGAACTGCTTTCATTGTTAATCACGTAGCCTTCTCCCGCAGTCGTGTTACCTATACCGATTTCCTCTCCACATCTCTCTTGTTTTTGTCATTTCTCATTTTTTCTTAACATCACATTTTGTTTTCTAGGTTTTGGATTTGATATTTTTCATTCTGAACGCAACAAATGGCGGACGAACTAAATAGACTACCACGCCTTTATGCCGCTCTGACATGGCTAGGTTACTACGATGGGATATTTTATTAAATCAGGCGTTACTTTGCGGAAATCCATTATAACAGATGTCAAATAAGCCTTTATATTACTAATTCCGTGCGCCAGGTACCGGGGCTATGGGGACGCTGTCACGAACTTCCACTGGCCCGGTAGCGATAGATCTAAGAATCAGAACTGAATCTAAGTGCGCGGAGACACAGCGTACACTACTTCAGGATTCCAGTAGCGACAGGCACCCCCGTACCTGCCGCAACTCCATCTCGATGGAAAGCCCGCCACCCTTCTCCGCGGTCCGCACTGCCGCCATCCCACGATCCCAATGACCCATCACCCTGTGTGCAATTTTCGTATACCCTCTTGTACAGAGGGTATTGGCCTCCCTGGCCCCAATTGGTTTCACCGGGGCCCTGGCTCAACCTCCACGATAAGGCTCAAATCCTTGGGGGGGGGATAGAAGATTCCTTTTTTTTATTGGAAAAATGGAAACTGCCTCATTGGAAAAATTATCAATGTTTATCATGATGATCCAAATGTATTACATAATTCATTGTTTACGTTAATTCAAACTGTTCATCATTAGACATTCACACCTAAGAAAACGTCAATCAATACTAATCGAAGAGCGTTTAGTGAATAGGCAACATTGGGAATTTATAAAAGTAGAAAAAGATTATTTGAGTTGTATAATGAAAGAACATATAACCACACCATTGTATTTAAAGAATATGTAAAAAAATATTCAAAAATTTTCAAAAAGGCTTGTACCACTGCTAAATCCTTGTATTTTAAAAATACTATTAAACAATCTTCAAATAAAATAAAAACAACATGGAACATTATCAATTGTGAAACCGGGAAAACCAGAATGTTTCATAATGACTACAGTTTGAAGATTGACAATGTGGACATAAAAGGTGAATTGGACGTTGCAATGCAGTTTGAACATTTTTTCACCAATGTTGCAGCAGAAACTACTAGAGTTCTTAACTCTCCACCAATCATTGCAGAATCATTATTGAAGCAACATGTAACAGGGTGTAACAATAATTTTGAATTTTCGTTTGTTAATAAAAATGACATTATAAAAGTCTTTAATTCATTAAAAATTAAGAATACTTTAGATTTATGGGGTCATTCTCTAAAAATGGTTGCTTCAGTAATAAATGTAGTTGCTCCTTACCTAGCTGTAATATACAATGGTTGTGTTTCAAATGGCGTTTTTCCTGACCTAATGAAAATTAGTAAGGTTATACCTCTATTTAAATCTTGCAGTTCGTCTGATCCCACCAACTATCGACCTATCTCCGTTCTGCCTACCCTTAGTAAAATATTTGAAAAAATTATACTTAATCAAATGTTATTACATTTTAACCTATTGGGGTTATTTCATAATAAACAACTTGGTTTTACAAGGGGTAGATCAACAGTCGATGCTGGGGTAGATCAACAGTCGATGCTGGTGTTGAATTGTTAAAAAATATTTATAAAGCCTTGGAGGACTCTCAGGATGCACTCGGTGTATTCTGTGATTTGTCCAAGGCATTTGATTGCGTCAACCATGCACTCTGATCAGGAAACTTCGCCATTATGGAATTAAAAATAAGTCACTCGATCTTCTGATTTCTTATTTGAGCGGGAGAATTCAGAAAGTCGAGATTAATGGTGTAAAATCGACAGGTGCTGCTGTTACCATGGGTGTACCCCAGGGCTCCATTCTGGGACCATTTTTGTTTCTCATATACATAAAGGGATAATCATGGAATAGTGTTGTTTGCGGATGACACATCACTATTATTTAAAGTGAAAGACAACTGGGTAAGTATGACGAAACGAACGATGCTATTTCAAAAGTTGTACACTTGTTCAATGTAAACAATCTCTTTCTAAATGAAAAAAAAAAACTACGTGCATAAAATTTTCAATGCCTAACGTAAGGCAAGTAGATACCAATGTACAACTCAATGCGAACAAACTGGACCTAGTAGATTTCACCACATTTTTAGGAATCACTGTAGATAAAAAGTTACTGTAGGGCCCGTACATTGCAAAACTTTCCATCAAATTGAGCTCAGCAGCTTACGCTGTTAAGAAAATAAGGCAGTTAACAGATGTCGACACTGCTAGAATTGTGTATTTTAGTTATTTCCACAGCATCATGTCTTATGGCATTCTTCTCAGGGGAAGCTCGGCCGAGGTAAACACAATATTTGTCTTGCAAAAGAGGGCAATTTATAATTTAGGCCCAAGAGTTTCCCTCAGGGAAAAGTTTAAAGAAATACAAATTCTAACGGTGACTTCTCTATATATTTTTGAAAACTTGATATATGTCTATAAAAGTATAAATTTGTTTAAGAAAAATTGTGATGTACATGCTGTAAACACAAGGAATAAAAACAATCTTGGTGAGCATAAGTCTCGTCTCCACAGAATCATTTATTCTTTCATTTGCCAATGTATACGTTTTTACAATAAACTTCTCGAGCATATTAAAGACTTACCATTTAATAAATTTAAAAAATGTATTAAGATAAAGTTGTATGGTAAGGGTTATTATAAGATTTCAGAATATTGCTTGACAGAAATGCTTGGGACTAATTGCTCCTCATGCCAATCTCTGCAACTTATTTGTAAATGTAATAAACTTTTGTAAATTAGATTTATAAGAAAAAAGACAAGTCCGCTGAGTTTCTTTCGCCGGATCTTCTCAGTGAGTGGCCGCGTTCCGATCCGGTGGTAGTTTTTTGAATTGTATAGACGCGTTACAAGAATCTTTATATAGATCTACGTAATAAAAGCTATTTTGAATTTGAATTTGCTGCACCCGCTGCTCTCCGGGGAGAACAACGAGTTATGTCGGACTCGAACCGACTAAAAACCACACTTTGACCTTCGTGCCGCCCGGCTAGGAGCAAGATGGGGTCGCGTTAGCGCTGTAAGAAGAACGACTCTGGCCACTGGAGTCGCCCCTCAAGCTTGCGAGACCGTGCTGGTTGAAAACAGTCCCCCGACTCCTCCCGGCAGCCCCGCATCGGCGGTGCTTTGAAGGCGAAGGAACCGCCTTCTTGCGCCCCCTGTCCGCCTGCGCCGGAGCGGGTCTGAGTTGTGATCGTCCTCCCGGGCCCGCTCCGCGGTCTCCTTTTGCATCATTACGTCTTTGCAAAAGGAGACCATCGCCTGCTAGGACCTGTCACTACCGAGCATGGCGTTGACAACGCTAGGCAGCGAAAGGTCCTCTCCTACGGCCGCTGAGAGAGTACGCCGCTGTGACTCAAAAGCGACGCACTCCCCAAGCATTTGGGTCGCCTCCCATTTTGGGATCTTGTGCAGATACCTCCCGAAGCATCCGTGCCCGGAAAGCACCTGCACAAGTGAGAACATCAGCGACCCGAACCGCCGCTGCAACCATCCTCCGAGGACCGGTCGGATAGTTTCCACCGTCGCCTGTCCAGGGACAGGTGGGGCTAGGTCCTCTTTCCACCGCTCCAACGTGGTCTCCCACGCCTGCATCTGCATGCGCCTCATATCTTCCCACGCCAGGGGCTCCCCGCACGCTCTCGCCGACGACACCGCAAGGTATGCGTCAGCAAGTGCGTGCACATGGAGCTCCCAGGGCAGGACACCGTCCGATACCCACGTATTGCCCTGGTTGCGATGACCCGTTGCAGACGTCGCAGCAGGGTCTTGTTGGCGCGACCGAGAGCGTCCACCCAGACCAGTGCCCCATACAGGGCCATACTCCGTACGACGCCGGAGTGCAGCCGTCGGCAGTTGGCGCTCGGGCCTCCCACGTTGGGCAGCAGTCTCTCCAATGCAGCGGTGACTCCTAGGACTCTCGGGGCGAGCCAGACAAACTGTGCCCCGAGATAGTAGAGTCCTGCAATAACTTACTGTAAGTGACTGTAACCTATGAAGACGGTAACGTAGTTTCTTGCTGCCGTGGCGTCAGTGCTTGTTATCTTATTATCATGTCTTATAGCATAACCTAACAATAACAAGTACGTTTCTACAGAAAATTTAGAAAATAAGCTTTACGATTAGCAAATAAGTTAAATTGATAACGACTAATCTAATACAGGGTTACCTACAAAATTTAACATTATCTGTATTTAAAAGAAACAGTTAGACTATTATAGTAGTTACACTATTTATAACTTGAGAACGGCTAAACCGATTTGGCTGAACATTGATACAGAGGTAGCTTAGTACTAGGAGAAGGATATAGGATACATTTTATCTCATTCAATAGGGAACTAGGAGAAACGACTTTTAATTTTACCCACACAAAGTGAATGTGTAAAAAGCTGCTACGCAGGATGGCATGTAGATGGTTCTAAGCAGTGGGCTCAGCACAACAACTAGTAAATAATTTTATCAACCCTAGATTCATTCGTTTATAAGAACAAAAGGTAGATAATTATTTATCGAAAGTTATCTAAGAGGATTTCAATATTAATTACTCAATCTTAATCTTTTCGTAAGTACTTTAACTCCAATCGCACCTATTCAGGTGATTAGACATTTCACTATTTAAACGAACAAATTAGTCATCTTTGACATAATGTATAAATAATAGTCAGAAAGCACCAATACCTCCAAGGAGGATCTTGCACTATGAATATTATTTTTGCGTTTTCATTATGCATTGTGGGTACGTAGATTTTATTTTTTATCTAGCTGATTTGAGAAACTTTTTCCTTCCCTATTAGTCGTTGATCGATTTACTCGGGAATTCGTTTTCGTATATGAGATTTAAAAATGGTAAGGTTTTGAATGTTACTGTATAATGTAATTACTTCACCACTGACTATAATCTATATGCGCTGCTGAACCAATGTCCTTTTTTGAAAAAATCAAATTTGTCACATAAATATTAATTATTACATGATATTACTACTTTTTAAATTTTTATAGCTCAATGCAATATTATAATATTTTTTTGTTCATAAATTATTTGAAATGATATCAAATACTTATATTGTAATAATTACATTTTCAGCATACTCAGTGGCTTTGCCTTTGGAAAATGAAAAGGAAATTCCGTATCCTCGTTTCCTTGATTTACCCGGCGGAGACGGAGAACTCCATAAGGTAGATCTTGAGGCTGAACCTGACATGACACTTTTGGATGAAGTTGCGAGAAACCCCGACAATACTGGATACTTCTTATTTACAAGGTAGTTCGTGTTTGTATGAATATTAAAATACCTGCGCTCAACCTATGGTATCTATCACACATAGTTTTAAATGAAATAAAAAAACCTATTTGGTTGGTTACTAAGACTAACCGTCTCCTTCAGTTGTGTCCACACGGTTTTTAACGAGTTATAATGTATCACGGTGTCAACTAGGTGAAAAAAAAAACAATCTCAATTCACTAAATAGTTCTAGAGATGAAGAAAAAAGAAGTAACAACGTTGGTTTTTTATATCAAACATGGCGAACTCTGCAATCACATTAATACTCGTATCAATTAACACTTTGTAACGGAAATCTTTGATAATTGTTTTTCCTAAATCTGATTTTAAATCAAAGATGTGTAATTATTTCCCCATACAAACTTTCACGTGTTTTTTACATTTAGATAACATGTAATGTCTATGTTTGACTTCGAATCTTCGAGAACATTTGAGCCAAACTTTGTGAAAACATTAAAGACCAACTACATTTATAAAAAATATAAATATGTTTGTATGTTTGGTATTTATAATAAAGTATTGAATTTAGCCACCTTACTCGTAAGTTGATCTATACGTTCAAATTTTCATCATACGTTATTCAGGTGGCGAGATAATGTGAAAGTTTTGGCTTGTCCAGATCACTGCGTCGTATCATCAACTCGGACCTCGTTGACGCAGCACCTTTGCAAGTCACACTATATTTTTTTGCGTTTTCGACGGCTTTCGCAACGACGTCATTGATTTGTAACATTTTGGCATCGTGGCGTACATTTTTATGACTCAGTTACTAAAAATTATACGTTGGGTCAATGTACCACAGCGCAACAATATACCGTTCCGTGTTGTTGATGTTATTACGTCGTGGTAAGAAGTCGTACTTTGCGCAGTGGTTTTTCATTACTTAGCCAAGTAAGTTTTTTGAATACGGGTGTAAAAAGAAAAGATCTTACGCAATTTAACCCTAGAAAGATAATCTTATTTTGACCTACGGTAAAGATAATCATACGTCTTTGAGACGTATTCGCATTTATGAGTGCCTATGGGACAAGTTTCCATAAATAACCTTTTAAAAAGTTATTGAATCATTAGTTAAGGGTTTTCTACGACAAATAAAAACATAATTACAATTAGAAAATGAATATAATTTAAAAACAAAGACATTTTGTAAACCTCTTACAAAATAACTAAAATGTATTAAGTCTTCCTTTGTTGAGTAATTATGTTAATCTTAAATTTAAAATCACATTTTTTTTACTTAATATTTACACGGACATGTCTTTTAAGCGTAGGAGTTTCTAACCTTTTCTCCATCCAAGGTGATATAAATTCTGTGCTCAGCTTTTTCATGTAATTTCTGCGACTTAGAGGCTTATCATTATTAGCTATCATATTATGACAGTATATGACATAAGAATTCACAAACGATATATTCATCATACCATAAAAAACTGCCATAGGCCACCTGTTGGTCTTTCTCGAACATGACATAGACGAGCACATTTGGTCAAAAGTGTCAATTCCACCTTTTGTCTGGTTGTAGTACATGATCATCTCAGGTTTACCTGTCCTTTGATTGATCGTACCTGTTTCGTCGCAAGATGATAATAAATATACCATTTTTGATGGTTTGGGTTTGTAGGACACAAGAGTTAACGGCCCATCATAGCAGAACATCGAAGATCCAACTGGTCGCGAACGAATATTCTTTAGTTCTTCCGGAATCTCTCTTTTATTGGATCTTATGGTACCCACTAATGTCAGTTTGTAGGGTTCCTGAAGTAAGCTCTTTGCCAAAGGAACAGACGTGAACCAGTTGTCACACGTCACGTTTCTACAAGATCCATGTACAGTCCTAGACAGCTCTTTTACATAGTACTCGCCTTGAGGTAAACCGTTCGTTTTGGTGGCCTTTCCGATATAGGGTATGGCATTTATCATATATTTTGTGCCACTATCACAAATCATTGGTATTTTTATGCCATATTTACTCGGCTTATTGGGAATATACATTCTGAAAGGACAGCGTCCTCTAAATGCGAGCAGTTGTTCGTCAATAGTCAAGTGCGGCCCTGGAATATAATTATTTTTACATTGGCTGATTAGTAGATCCCACACCTTTCTCACAGGTATATATGGATCTTCTGTTCTCAACGCTGGACGCAATGTCTTGTCATCCATTCGTAAACATCGAATCAAAAAGTCGAATCTCTCACGGCTCATTACAGAGACATAACGCGTTCCTGAAAACGTACTATCAAAGAGTTCTTCAGTCGATAGGTGGTTATCTTTCATTGCTGAGGATAGCACCAAAATACCAATCAAGGCTCTTATTTCAATATCAACTGTATCTCTAAATGTGGCACTAAATGAGTAGGTTTTATTCTGATTTTCAGCAATGAGTCGAAATTTAGCTTCTTTGTCTGTACGTTTTCGAGATATTTCAGCATTGGTCTATCGCACTATTTCATTTATAATCTCGTCAGTTATAAATAATTGAAAGCATAAAGCAGGCTCATATATATTTTTACACATGCGAGTAGGCCCTCTAGATGTCCGTACTATATTTATATTTGCAGTTCTTCCTCGATTTTGACCCTTAATTGTAGACCAGCAATGTTTGTTTTTCCCGCGCAGTGTACGTTGAGTTGGAATAATAATGCGCGAATCCAAATTTGAAGTCGAATCTTGGTTTGGTAAACATGACGGAGATGATGGTACCTGCAATTCCTGCGATGTTGAGTCTATTACTTCAGCAGCAACTTCATCAACCAATTCGTCTTCGTTGTCACTCTGCACGTCATCTTGATTCAAGTCATCCTCCACTTCACTGTCACTCTCTGAAGGAATCTCATCTTCACTGTTCTCCAATATTTTTTCAATTTGGTTATAATCGAGGGCCCCGCGTCTAGCCATTGCAATAGACTACCAAAATCACCTAGAAATAAAAAAAAACGATAAATTAAACGAACTATTACTACTGAGAATGAGGTTCAAAAGTTACACAAAGGATAATCATACGTCTCTCGAACGTACGCCATCCCTGTATCTACGTAATTATTGTACTTACCAGGGAGACACAGCCGTCTCGCGTAAGGTCTGCCCGGCCACTGGGATAACTTAGAAGGACAGAGCGGTACGATGCGAAATAAAAAAGAGATAGCAATATTTGTGTTGGCCGTGCGTCTCAAAGACGTAGATTATCTCTCTAGGGTTAAAGAAAATACTGCTTATTCAAATAAAGTAACTACACATTGTATGTAACAAGACTAATACGTGGAACCACTAATAAAAAAAAAATTGATTCCTTTTTAAATGTAATTTAGATTTTATACAATTTTTAAATTTATTTATTTATGCCGTTAGACCTAAGTTTTCAATACATAAGTAAACCCGATTGCAATTTAATAAACAACATAATCATGCCTATACTTTTATTACAGAGAAATATTATAATTTACATCAATCCTGTTTATTTCAGGCGCAATCCTCGCGTAGGACAGACTTTGGTTTTAAACGACGAAAAATCTATCACATCATCTAATTTTAATCCTAGAGATCCTACTATTGTAATTTCTCATGGCTGGTGGGGTAGTCGAAATGCTGAACCAAATCCAACTCTTAGAGAAAGTACGTAACTATTAGTATTTTTCATTTGTTAGTGTAGTCGAAATGAGAGCGCTATGAAAAAACTTTCGTTTTACGCTCGCTGAGTGTTTTCGCCACAGAAAAATCCTAGAAAAAGTGGATTGAAAGAAAGTGATGCTGTAAAAAAGAAAAAGACCATGCTCCGTTGGTTTGTTTATGTGAAAATAGTGACAGATGAAAGATTGACAAAACCAATAGATGAAGGGCAATGCGAGTATTGGTGGATGTAGGTATGCGGGGAGACCAAGGTTGACAATCCATGATCAAATCGCTCGGGTTTTATCCGAGGGTGGTGTCAATAGTCTCCAAAACCGAGTTTGTATGAAAATAGTAATGATTTGTTTACGATCCGAAATCCGGAAACAGATAGTGTCCTAAGACGGTGTTCTAATTTCTTTAGAGATGTGTACGAATGTGTCCTGGATGCCTCCTCTGAATCTGAGTATTCAAATGAGTCTGACATATATAATGTAATATTTAGGAATTGACAGAAAGCGTGCAATTTTTTGAACTTATATAAAGGTAAGGGTTCGCACGTAAACTGCACCAGTTTATACGGATATCAGCTTGATTAATTTAGCATCACAAGTTTTTGGAATAATAGTTGAATAACTTATATAAGTGATGTCTGACATAAATTGGTTTGAGACTCAGAGCGGTTTCAAATCTAAAATAGAATGCGAGAAGCAGGTATCCGCTACGCAACATCTTAAAGAAGCACATGGCTTTGGGCAGACGGGTTTTTATGGGTCAAATCTAAACCAGAATGCATAATATGCGTAGGTGCGTAGGTGAGTTCTGTGACTAGATAAATAGGAGACATCAAGTACCCAATCATAGTAAAACTACCAACGCAAGAGACAAAAGTTAATCAAAAACTAAATCGCGATATTACTCCTAGCATATATTACACAACTTCGTTTAATTTTAAAATATATTTGCAGCATTTCTATTTAAAAACAATTACAATGTTATTACTATGGATTGGAGAAGACTAGCCCTAGCTGACTACGTCACAGCGGTGAGGGGTGTCCCAGCAATAGGGCGAGGCCTTGGACGATTTCTTGCTTTCCTAAACAAAGTCACGGGAGCTCCCTATAACAAGATGCATTTGATTGGCTTCAGTTTGGGAGCCCATGTAGTTGGGAATGCTGGTAGAGAATTAGGTGGTCGTATTGCTAGAATTACTGGTAAGTTTTAAATACGTTACTCAAATGCGCCCAGAACCTATACGTTTTGCGCTTACCTATTAAAAAAAATATTTTTTAACTTAAGAAAAAACTTATGACAAACGTGTTGTTAAGTCAAGGCTCTGATTTTTAGCCTCATTTTAAGTAAATTAACCATCTGCTGTACACTTCACCAAACAATGAAACTCAGCTGAATAAGAAATTTTTTTTTTACAAGAACATTCAAGCTAGAAAATATTTTATTACAACCCGAGGACAGTTAAACAAGGAGTCAGATTACAGGTAGAAAGTCAATAAAAGGCCTCCTTTTTTTAATATCCTATTTTTCTGTCATACTTGACCGATTTTCTTTAAAATTGCTAATGTATTGCTAATTTCACTGTTTTCCCAACCATACCGGGCTTTAAACTTGAAGAACCGTACCGTAAAGTGGCGTATGGCGCAGTAAGAAGAAAGTTGTCACTTTCTGCCCAGAGCTCAGAAAATATTTCGAATTGAAATGAACATATAGGTACGAAATTGACGTGATATAAGTAGAAAATATAAGTAAGGAGATTGTTCCCAAATCTAGGTGCGTTTTTTTAAAACTATTCCACCTAGATTTGGTATTAGTGCACTAGCTGTTTTTCATGAAAGCAGTTAGTCTGTTTTCCTTAATAATACAAAGAGAATCTGATCAAGTATCCAATTGTCTCATTACAGGTTTGGATCCAGCTGGTCCACTTTGGAATTTAAATTCAGACAGATTGCGTCCATCTGATGGTATATACACAGAGGCTATCCACACTGGCGGTGGCACTTACGATGGGCTCGGTATCGGCATGGCTATAGTTGACGTTGACTTCTTCCCCAACGGTGGTACCTCGCAACCAGGATGTCTCGCTTTGCTCTGCAACCACGATCGTGCTTGGCAGATGTTTGCTGCTACTGTAACCTATAATCACCTCGAGGGTAGACGCTGTTCTAATAACTTACAGATTTCGTTAAATTCTTGCAGAGGTGTGAGGTTGGCGATGGGAAACGATGATTTGAATAAGCGAGGGTAAGATATTTTATAGTTCTAGAATATTCTGATGATTTTCTAAAACATCAACATCATCATGCTTTCGTCAATTCCGGTGTACTTCTCCGGGTCACAAAAATTGTGCCATATATAGAAAAGTGATATAACTATTCTACTATTATACGTCGTATACTACTTAGTGTTTGGTACTATGTTGAGTGTTTGGTGTTGCCGTTAGCATTTGCTATTAATCGAGTTGAAATTTGCTTCGTTATCCGATGTCACAAAATCGGGCTTAAATGAATTAAACTTAGTGATTAGTAAAGAAAATCATATCAGGATCTGGAGTATGGCGGTAGCCTCCCTACTCAACTTTATTTAGTGAGATTTGGTGGGATCAAGGAAAAACACGATACACTGAATTATTTGTGATTATTTCAATTTCGCACTTTAACCCGAAAAAAATTTACGAAATGCTACCAAATTAGACTGTTTTTACTTAATATAAAGACGAAATTCAATAATTTCGTAAACAATAAAATTGCCTTTTCTTTCGATCGTTCCAATACTCTATAAATAGGTAGTTATTAATTCATAAAGATAATCAATGTAATTGATACAATATGACTTAAATTTTCATTAAATTACCAGATATTTTATTTTTATGACAGCTAAAAAAAGGAATACTTTAAAATATGTTTTTTATCAAGTTTTCAAATTAATTTTGTTATTTATAACAAACTCGGGAAATGTAATAATTTATGAATTAGTTATTGCTTACCACTTCTTTCACCAACGTTTAAAGATGGTGATCACCTTCAAATCACTTTTCTTTCTGTTTCTCCTTGAAAGCAATTGGCAAAAAATAAAAATCCTGATTGCCTTCTTACTTCAAGCTATTAATAAATATTGCATCAAAGTCTGTCCAAAAGTTTTTTTTTTTTATTAAGGAAGTCAAACATGGAAATCATTGCCTACTGGTAAGTTTAATCTTCCGAAATCAAAGTTTCTGGGCAAATTAAAAACAGGATAAAGAAATGTAGTAAAACTCGTTCGAATCAACTGTGCACTTCTCTGGAATGCGATCCTTTTCCCACTGCCCAGCGGAGCAACCAATATAAAATATGAACGTTTCGTATCAATATAAAAATGGATGAAAAATGACACGTTACAATACATGGCGCAAAATTAATTCGTACAAATTATATAGTCAACCGACAGGTTATTATTCCAAATTAGCTAGTTTATGACTTGATGCTATAATGTTTTTACGAAAAAATCACCTGTTAGTAATTAATGTTTTTTTACAGAACTAAAGGAATGTACAGAGTCAATACAGAACGAAGCTACCCTTTTTAACCAATAGAAGAAAAACTCTCGCAAAATAAATAACTGCAAATGAAATTTTGTTTTTTATTAACCAAACTATGACACTACCAATTTTCTAATAAAAAAAATTTTTGAGTGATTCGTGACAGCCCTTCTTTACCTACTTTTAAGAAAAGATTGAAGGAACATTACTTATCGTTGACACAGTAACATACTCATATATTATCCTACTAAGATATTTTAATAATTATAATTGTATCTGTTTTTTTAACACACTTTATTAGTATATTTTTATTTATTCGTTCTAAGTATAGCTATAGTTAATTGTTTTGTACACGATGCCTTCCATTTTATTTTTACAGCTTAATTTTTTTTGGGTTGGCTGGAAGAAATTTCTTTAGTTAGAGATAAGCTCGTTTATTGTGCATTTTTAACTTCTCGTGTATTTTAGTTTTTGTGTGCAATAAAGTGTTAAATAAATAAATAATATTATGTTTTCTGTAAGAGCAAATAAAAATCGTCTCTCTAAATCTTTTTACTGGAAGTGATTTCAGACTATCAGGAGAATCGATTACAATACGTATATACATAATTTCTATAAATATTAAGTTTTTGATTAGGCACATGTAGTTTCTTACTATTTCTGAAGTGTTTAATCCCCAATACTTTGTTTTAAACAAATGATGATGCTTATTAACAAATACACATACAGCCAAAATATATAACCAAGGTAAAGCCAAATTTTAAAAACTTAAAAATTCTTATGAATCAATTAACGCCTGATATCGCCCGTATACAGTTCTTTTGTACCCTAAATATTCTAATTAATTCTACAAAAATAATCATGATTGATAGCATCAGGCAGATCGTTTTATGTAAATTTAAAAAAGTAATGGTCCGAAAATGCTACCTTGTGGCAACCCGGAGTCATTATCAAGATAATTTGAAGTAACTTTTCTGCGATTTCCACTTGCTTTTGCCACGCTTCTGTGGTCTTGTGGTTCAGGTGTTGGATTTGACTGCATGAGGTCCCGGGTTTGAATCCCGGGTCGGGCAACAAAAAGAAAATTTGGTTTTTCCAATTTTCTAATAAAAAAATGTTGCTCGGGATTGGATATGTGCCCGGTTGGCGATAGGCTTGCCACCTATCACATGGGACTTAGTGTCTTTGGCTAGTCGTGGGTTGGCCTCTGCCTAAGTCTCTGGGAATATGGACGTGAATATACGTTTTTTTTTCTTTTTGCAAAGATAGAAAATAATTAGAAAATCTACAAGAACTGTAAAATTAATCAATCAATTAATCGATCATTTATTGCTTCATATGTCACAAAAATTAAATTAAAGTAAAATTATAGGTTTTTTAGAAAATTTGTATTGTAATATTATATCATCAGAAGTTGTGTAATAACAATTTGTAACAACATTTCATAATTATCAAGCGCATTGAATAAAATAATATTAATAGTCTAATAAAAAAAAGTTGCATACAGTATGGTAAGGCTTAAAACTATTTCGAATTAATCATTTTTAGCCCCGACAGAAAAAAGATGGGTTATGAGTTTAATGTGACTGTATAGGCATCTGTGTGTCATTTAGTGTACATCTGTGCCATTATAAATTTTAATGGACCGATTTCAATGTGGATTTTTGGTTGGAACGTTGACGTACTCATAAAGGTTTTTAGCTACATTACATACGTTTTTAGGTTTAGGTTATAATTTCTAGAAGGTAAAATAACCTGCATAAAAAAACAAAGTATTTAAATCAGTTTTAAGCAATAGTTAAGTATGAATTTTTACTTAAAAGTAGCTAGTAACGCCATATATATTTAATTAATTATCGATGCAAAATATTGCCTCATCTAATGTCATACGTTTCGGGTGTTATAGTGTTTGTTTTTTTTTGTTAACTGAAGGATTTTTTTACTGGAATTATTCGCTTTGTGATTTGGCTCCTCTGGACTGACGCTAATTTGGTAATACTCGTAGTTTTTAAGAATATCGTGATTTAGTTAATAATGTAGCAGTTTTTAATAATTCAGTGTTTTGCATGTTAAGTTCCGTACGAAATGCAGTTCTCCTGTACAAATTTCTTTCAAGTACGGTTGACCTGTGCAAATTTCTTCCAAGTGCAAATCATAAACCTGTATTTTAGGTGTAGGGATGTGACAAAACAATTGCCTTATCTTCGCTTTTAATCTCAGTTATATTCTCGCACTTTTGTTAATCTGACGTAGCATTCTGTGCTAAAAGTATCATGTATATCGAATGGTATAAGATCGCCACGTAATGAAGGTAGACGACCTTCATTGCGTGGCGATCTTATACCATGCGATTTTAAAGACAGTTCTTCACGCGTACTTATAACAATTGTAGTTGGTAGAATGCTATTCAGTAGCTAGCCAACATTAGTACAACTCTCACTACTCGCCGTTGTCGTGTTCCTGCTGAAGGGTAACCTATGCATACCTGAAAGTAGATGGTAGTAGACGGCAAAAAGACTTCTGGTAAAGAGCGTGAGTCTACAGAAAGGTTAGCAACTTATCTGTGATTAATCACTTTTATTCAGGTGACCGATAGCCTCCCTTTAGAAAAGGTTGTAGAGTTCGGCAATGATTATAGAACCAATGTCACTACTTTTTCCTGTCACCAAGACCTCAGAAAAAGTATGACAAAAAACAAAAAAAGTATCTCTACGGCCATATTTCCGAATAGATAAGTAACCATAGCACCCACGATTAGCCGAAGACACCAAGTCCCACAATGTGATAGGTGGCAAGCCTATCACCATCTGGGTACATATCCTATTCCAGGCAACGTTATATTTGATAGAAAATTGAAAATACATAATTTTCTTCTTTTCATTGCCCAACCCGGGAATCGAACTTGGGACCTGAAGGAGTCAAGTCTGACACCGGACCACTAGACCACAGAGTACGATAAAAAAAAGGAGTACACCAAATAATTTGTTGATTTACGTAATGGCTTGACTGTAAAAAAATATGTAAGGGATATATATACACGTTTCCGTATATTTGTTGCTATTTATTTGAAAATTTTTTGAACAACAAAGAATTTAATAATTAAATCAATATCAAATTTTCAAATTCAAATCATCAGATCGATGTCAGATACGAGGGTCAAACTGAAAGTTCTTAGAAAATCAAAAACTAAGCATTCTAGCAAGTTATAAGTTTTATTATAACTTTTCAAAATAGCGTCCATTTACATCAATACATCGCTGCATTCGATGGAAGCATTGAGAAAAGCATCTTGCCCACTCGGCCTTAGGGGTCTCTTCGACGGCGTTTTGAAACGCAGCCACTGCTTCTTCGGCGTCCATAAAATGTTTTTCTCGAAGTTTTTCTTTTATTTTCGGGAATAAATAAAAATCGCAGGGTGCGAGGTCGGGGCTATACGGCGGGTGACCCAGTAATTCCACGTCTGAGGTCGCCAAATAGTCGATCGTTTGCCTGGCGGTGTGCGACAAGGCATTGTCGTGATGAAGGAGGATCCTGCTGCGAGGTCGTTTCTCTCGAACTTTTTCCAAGATAAGTGGCAAACAGTTGTTAGTGTATCTCTGCATTAACCGTTTTCTGCTCCTCTAAGACAACTGTCGCATAATGACCTGTCTTTCCGAAGAACGAGGCCACCATCTTTTTTCCAACACTTCGACCTCTCTTCACTTTAGTTGGCAACTCTTCGGAAGGAAACACCCACTGAGCAGACTGTCTTTTGGTTTCCGGATCATAACAGTAAATCCAGCTTTCGTCACCCGTTAGTATGTTGAACACGGCATTTGAGTCACCTCCGTTAAATTTTTGGATCATTTCTCGGCACCAATCAACACGGCGGAGTTTTTGAGCCTCGGTCAAATTATGCGGTATCCAGCGGGCA
>NJDC01001996.1:154464-166733 GCA_002245475.1 Calephelis virginiensis | reverse complement strand
TATACTCAATATTATTGGTAAAGAGTTCTATTTTCAAAATTTAAACTTATTTTTTTAATATAATGCTTTTAAGTTGCCAGTTCTAATAACTTTCAGTTTGGCCCTCGTACAAAAAAGTATCTCCTATTTCCTTGGACCCCGCATCGAGCATAAGCGGATGAACAATTCCGCTAATTCTTTTCTTGTTATATTCATTTATCAGTAGAAGGTTTTAATGAAAAAAAGTGAGTTCAAACTCACTGGTCGGTTAACCGCACACTAGAAAATTTAAAAATCTTGATGAAAACATACATTTTAGATAATTGTTAGTAGGTTAAGACAGAAAAACGTTTGTGGGGTCTCCTAGAAATATTTGAAATACATTTGTGTAAATAAACAACTAGATAAGTATATTATAACCAAAATAAGCTTTACGATAAATTTATAAGATTTTTCAAATAGATAATGACATATTAGTCTGATACAGGGTTATCTATTTAATAATCGCCACGTGTTGTTTTAATGTAACTACAGAATAATATATATTTTAACTGAAAAACGGTTGCTTTTTCAGTTTTATAAGTTAACAAGTTAAGAAAATCAAAATGAGAGAGAGGTCGGTACATTGAAGAGAGAGAGAGAGAGAGAGAGAGAGAGAGCTAGTAAAAAAATGAAAATGATAGTTCTTTGGTAGGAGTGTAACTTCCAGTAGTAGTGAATGAATCTGTATCATGTTTCTGCCCTTCCATCGGACTGATAAAAATTATCATACACACTTCGAGCAGTAAGAAAAGAAACCTCAGATTCCTTGAAAACCATTTTTTTATGATACTGAAAGGCAAACAAGCAGATGGATTTCCTGATGATAAGAAATCGCTTAGAGAAACCAAAGGTGGTAGTGGTGCGTTGCCAACTTAGGGCAGGATGTAAGGTCTCGAGCAAAAGTAAGTTTACCGGCTACCTTACTCTCCGAACCGAAACATGTCAACGGCAAGCGTTGGACGTTATGGCGGCAGGAATAGGTAAGGCGGTGGTACCAATCCGGGCAAGTTGCTGGTAAACTCTACCACCTAGTAGGATGACACAGTGTTAGTGACGGTAAGCATATGCTTGCCTCTTACGAGCTGCCTCGCAGGAAGCAAATGGTCTATTCTGCAAAGGAGTCCGGACCAACACAGGAATAAATTTACGTACCTATGTGTTGACAATTTAATAATCTCCTGTTCTGATGATGTTCCGGGCTTAAAGTGACAGCTTTTCTTCCACTGCGCTAGATGAAGTTACCACTTTACGACTTCGTCAAACAGGTAAATAACATGAACGCTTAGGTAATAAAAAACAAAGCGTATAATATATTTATACGTAAATATAAAAAGTAATACCTTCCGCATCTGTAGACATAGATCTGTAGACATTAAGAGTAAACAGCCTACTCTATGAGTGCATCGTATTTTAAATCTGTTGTCAATTTTATTGTTATTTGTTTCGATGGCTCAGAGTTGCTCCCCATGAATTTGTAGCTTAAGGTCTTCAAATATAAACTATTCCAATAGAAGAGATCCTAACTTTTAATATCGTAGCTGTCTCATTGGACATGTATAATGTACATCATGACACTGGTCAACGACTCAACCTCTGTGACCCGAGATCCACTTCTCTATGATTGGTATTGCCAACACCAGTAACAAAAAAATAGCAATATTTCGTACAAATTACATTTTTTTTGCAGCATGTCTTAGAAAAATGAGAGATCACAAAATACATCGAAAAGTGAATTTGGAAGTGGTGGATGCCAAATAAACCGAAAATCTGTGCTTAATAGTTAAGGCAGCAAACCCGAATTTGCCACACATCACCCTGTCAATTCAGTCTTTTTCGTAAGACCTATAAATTTCGTAAAACCCTTTGCTTGTTTCTTGCAAGCTATCAAGCAAGGAGCTATTCTATTATGAAATAGTATTTCTAAAGAGGAAATTATATTATCAACTTTAGATTTATTCGATTTTCTATCAAAAGTTATCTATCGTGATTTAAATATTTATTAATCTTTACGTAAATGGTATGATTGTGATCACCCCTTTTGAAGTGATTAGGTACACATGATTATTTATAGTATTGTGAGTGTCATTATTGATACAAATCACAGTCATATTGCATCAAGACCTCAAACGAGGAACCTGCACTATGAAAATATTATTTATTTTTGCATTGTGCATTGCAGGTATGTAAATTTTATTTTTCAATAAAAAAGTGTTTTTTATTGGACCATTTCTCTTTTTTACGTTTGTTAACGGATCACTTTGCCAATTATGAAAGGGTTTAAATTAAAGTTGCTTGATACAATACCACTCAATAATCAGAATCATTTTTCCTCGAAAGAGTTTTAAAGCTTGCATTTCTATAGCTGGGGTTAAGAAACCCCTTAACTCAGATAAGCCATTTAAAGCAACACTGCTTATATGGTTCACCCTTTTGTTTGAATTAACTCGACTCAACTCAAAAAGTATCCTAAGGTTTTGTCAGTATACGTTGCCGTATTCGATTCCAGGGCTCTAGTATATGTTAGGGAATAATGAAATGATAAAATAGGATTTTCTCTCTTTCTATCTCTGCTTTTATAAAGTGGATTTTTTAAGTATCAAAAGTCAACAAGGTTTTCAAATTTTGACAGTTATTTTAGAAGGATCTTGTATATGTCGCACAAAAGCACCCATGTATATGACATGTGCAGCTTAATGGTAATTTTTGTTTCAGCTCAAACGGTTGCGTTACCTTTTGAAAATGTGAAGGACAACTCGTATCCGCGTTTCATTGATATCCCAGATAGAGATGGAACACTCCACAAGGTAGACCTTGAGGCTGAACCCGACATGAGACTGTTAGATGAAATAACAAGAAATCCTGCCAATAATGAATACTTGTTATTCACAAGGTAATTTATATTTGAATTATTAAGTACTAAGCAAAGACTGCAAAATTTAATTGCAAAATCCAAGGTTAAGATGTCAGCTCATAAAATAGTATTAATTGAAAAAAAAGAAAAGTTATATTTGACATGTTGCCTTTTAAGTTTAAGTTGCTAAGTTTCTCATTGAAGATTATTTGTCGCTTGCAGTTTTGACCATAGCATTTTTCACTGCATTAAGGCAAAAAGTTACTAAAAAAATATTTATTTGCGGTATGTGTTAAAAAGTTATCACAAAATCAACAAGACTTTCTTAACACTTCTTGCTAACTTCGTTTCAACTGGGGGTCCCTAGATCCCAAACGACTTTTTCACGGTATAATTTTATAAATAAAATAAAACATTATATTACAAATGACGAACTAATTTAGAAAAAAATAAGAGGTAGATATCTTATATATAAGATTCCCGTGTTACAATGTTAGTTACCGTACTCCTCTGAAACGGCTTGACCGATGCTCATGAAATTTTGTGAGCATATTGAGTAGGTCTGAGAATCGGCTAACATCTATTTTTTATAACCCTATGTGACGAAGCTGAATCACAGCAAAAAAAGTAGCAGAACAACGTCTGCCGGGTCAGCTAGTATATATATCTATCTATTTATTTATATTTATAACAAATCTGTAGCGGAGTGAATTATGTACATTGAAGGAAACGGTGCGGGTGACTAATAATAGACGATTCACCAAATCTACTAAACTGATGGAAACGAAATTTGACAAGTTGGTTACGTGTCAAGGTAGCTTTTACCTCTTACTAAAGGGGTTCCTGTGGGAAAGGGGTAAAAGTCAAAACATAAAACTAGCAATAATTGATTTACGCGTAGACCTATTTCATTTATTCTTTTCCGTTTTGTAATGTAAAATTTACAGATTGAACGATAATTTATTTCAAATCTTATATTTTGTAATTTTAAAATTACAGATCTAATAACAAACACTATCAATTGACCAAATGTCTAAAATTTTAACATACTGGTAATCTTACCAATGCTCAAGTCAAATCCTCCGTCATAGCAAGGAGATAGTACCTAGTGCCAAGTGAACGAAGTTAGAGGGATGACTAATTTTAACATAATTGAGATTTCATATAATTTTTATTTTATTTTAGGCCCAAGAATACTATTCAAATAGTTCTGGGGCTTTGCTTAGATGTTTTAATACTTGCATTGAAACCTGAAACAACCGGATAGACTTCTTTATTCTACAGCAAAATCATAATTAATTTCAATCCTTTTCATTTCAGACGTAATCCTCGCGAAGGTCAAGCTTTGGTTATCAACAACGAAAATTCAATCACATCATCCAATTTCAATCCAAAGGTCCCAACTGTCGTGATTGCTCATGGCTTCTGGGGTAGTCAAAATTCTGAACCTAATCCAACTCTTCGAGAAGGTACGTGGTTACTAACTTTCAGCAATTTACGGTATTTCGGATAGAACGTTATTTTACTTCAGACTTGAGAAGAAACTTAAAAATAAGCACTTCTGAAAGAAAGCGATAATCGTTGTCTCCATTATGTTCATACATTAAAGAGGGACTTTGGCGCAGATACGTGACAATCCCATTTCCTTATGAAAAAGCAACCGAGTAATGAGTTAAGATTTTTATGATCCCTTGCAACGTTGTAGTACTATAAAGTGTAGTAATAAGAAAATAAGAAGTAAATAATTAGAAGACAATTTTCCCCGTGTTGGTCCAAGTTCGTTGGGAGGAATAGAAAATCTGCCTCTCTGCCATGCAGTTGGTAAGAGGCGAGTTCAGGTTAAAATATAGGTCAATACCAACAAGAACGGTGCTGATGGTGCTGATGATAGAGTGCTGTGCAGCTATTGGCCCGGGTAGTACCGTCCACCTTACCTATTCCTGCCGCCATTTTGATTTTGTTATTCCAGCCCAGAGGATAGGGTAGCCCGTAGACTTGCAAAATAACGATTGTCTCTTATCATCAAGAGAGCCGTGTGCTTGCTCGTTGACGTCTAACATAAAAAAAAAACTATTGATGATGTTTCAAATACGTAGTCCACTTGGTTTTGGATTAGAGATATTTAAAATCTTTGGCAACTCTTTTAGCGAAGTTTTTCATTTGAGGAGTTACTAAATTTTTAGTTATAAATAATCTTTTATCAAGGTGAAATAATTAAAAAAAAAATAATTGAAAATTCTATCTCATATTTAGTTTTCGTTTATACAATCCTGCAATTATACCAACTTATGATATTCTGCCACCCACCAGTATTCTGGTTTAGCAAATATGGCAGTAGTTTCATTAAAAGCCCTCTCGGTCTCAAGTTTTTAACCATTAACATTTCCAATATACAAGCCACCAGGAAGTACCTGTACTTTTGTGTTTTGCTAAAGTGGTACGGTATTGGAAGGATTTTATAAAGTCATCAATTTTCCTCAACTTTTTTCTTAAAGACGTCGTTTTTAGACATCTACTGTTACGATGACCTTGATTAAAAAAATTTCTTCGCACTAATAAAAAAAAAATATACTAATTTGCTGAATTGCATATTACTCTGTGTTGCACCGGGGTTAACGGCGAATTTGCAATGTTGGAGTCGTGTCCAGTAGATGAATTTGTAATTGCAAGTAATTATTGATACAACGACAACCGCCGCACCACAAGGCGTTCAAGATCAAGCAAATTCTACATCGCGATATTAGAGATTTTATTTATAGAACTTCAAATGCAACTCAATCGGAACTCAGTCCTTAGGCAGCACACCTTGCCTGGTTGGGTTTTCTGTAACCAGGGGACTGATTATGTAACTCAGTTACCAACTCAAAATGTAAACGTGTACATCAAATAGCTGTCAAATGACGTGTTTATATTTGCTATCTCCAGTGACCAACAGAAATATAATAGAAGTAGCAAACACAAATGACGTCATTTGATTTACACTTTTTCGTTTAGAGTTGGCAACTGAGATACATATTCAGCACCCAAGTCACTTTGTGAGGTATACCTACAGCAGTGTGGAAATTTGAGAGTTAGAGTTTTTCAATTATTTTTTTTTATGATATTGGAAGACAAACAAGCAGACGGATTTCAGGTTGCCAACCTGAGGCCGGGATGTTAGGCCTCGAGCAAAAGCAAGTTTACCGGCTACCTTACCCTCCGAACCGGAACACATCATGACGGATTTCCGTGAAATGGTAATTGATTAAATAAATTATTTGCAGCATTTCTACAAAAAAGCGACTGTAATGTCATCACTTTGGACTGAAGAAGGCTGGCCCTATCGGATTATACCACAGCCGTGCTTGGTGTCCCAGTAGTAGGGCGGGCCTTGGAGATTTCCTTGCATTTTTAAACAGAGTGACGGAAGCTTCATTTGACAACATGCTTTTGATTGGCTTTGATTTGGGAGTTCATTTAGTTGCTAATGCTGGCAGGGAACTAAACGGTCGAGTTGCCAGAGTTACTGGTGAGCTTTCAATATAATACTCAGATGCACCCAGAATCTTTGTCTTGCTCTTTGAGTATATTAACGCCCATATCGCAAAGAGATAGGCAAAGGCAAAACATATCTTATCACGGGCAAAGTTATTTGTATTAGAAAATTAAAAATACACATTTTATATGTTTTTCTTGTCGATCCGTGGATCGAATTCAGCACTTTGTTTTGAAGCTGACGTGATCGAGATGATTCTTGACTACGTTACATAAAGGTGTTGTCAGGGTGCATTGAACATTTTTAATTATATATAAAAAATATAACGCTACAATAACACAGACAAAAATCTGATCTGAAGTTTTCCTAAAAACTCATACAAATAGTCAGTGTCTTCTCCTCAGTAAACAATTATAATTATTTATGATTGGTTTGAAGCTTTTTTGCCACGTTCGGGCTCCGTTGGGCAGAAAAATTTTTGCCGAAGCGTATCCGATGCCGCCAAATTTCGGAGGCTTCCCTTTCTACTGCCCGAAGCATGTATTTTTCTGTCTGGCTTTAATCTGTAAAGTGACAATTTCGTTGTATTAGAAGAATTTAGTCAATATATGCCCCGAGGGCAGATTTACGACGCAATATTTATAACTGAATCTCAATCATAGATACGAGAATGACGTCATAGTAGCATGTATAAATAATACGGTGGTACTAATCCAAGTGAGTTAATACAAAACTCATACTATTCATCATAGTATTAGTGTTCGGTTTTTTCAAGCAACAGCTCACCAAAACAAGGCGGGAAAGCCTTTGTTTAAAGAAATTCATGGTGGGTTTATTTTATTTATTTATTTTATTTTTATGACATAGGCAAACAAACAGACAGATTTCCTGATGGTAATGGCTCGCCAACTAGAGACGCCAAAGGTGGTAATGGTGCGTTGCCAACCTGAGGCCTCGATGTTAGACCTCGAGCAAAAGTTATTGCACCAAAATGTATTAAAGAACTGATGTTTTTATTGCAGGTTTGGATCCATCTGGTCCCCTTTGGAATTTCATATCTTACAGATTCCAACCAAATGATGGTAATTACACGGAAGTCATTTACACGGACGGTGGTAGTTTAGGTTTGGTAGGGTAATGGTATCGGTACTGCAATTGCTCAGGTCGATTTCTTCCCCAACGGTGGTACATCACAACCATCTTATTCAATGTCTTACCAACTTATGCAACCACAACCGTGCTTGGCAAATGTATGCTGTTACCGTAACCTATAACCACCTAGAGGGCAGGCAGTGTGAAAATACCCTTCAAATTGCATTAAACTCTTGCATTGGTGATAGATTATTAATGAGGACTGACGATTTGAACAAACAAGGGTAATATATTTTAATGGTATTAATAGGCAAAGAAACTGACGAATTTATGGAGATGTCTCTAAGTACTCGTTTCTTAATTTTACTATCTCTTTAGATTTTAGAGTAGATGATAAACAATGATGATAATAGGTTGTCAACTTAGGACTTCGTTTTTTATACTTTTTATTTAAACAAATTTTTCTACCCTTTTCCATCAAACTTTGATTCAAGAGATTTTACCTACGTTTAAATTGGATTTTAAATGTGGTCATTTTTTAGAAGTTGGTACCACATTGACAGCTTAACGTCCTTCTCATGCGCTTGTTTTTTTATAAAATAATTGAAAAGACCCAACTCTATTTTAGTAACATAATAACACAGGATAACTTCCTTGCTCCGGCAAACTTGCAACAGTGCTCAATGCAAAATGATGCAGTTTCAGAATGACTATTAGTGAATCGTAATTGTGAAATACTTTTAGATATCGCTACTACATTACTATTTACCTTTGCTAGATAATTTGTAATTTGTTCACGCTTTTTTGTTGTGAATTGCAACGACTAGGTAGAAATCATGCAAAGCTCACATATATGAGTTTGTTATACTCGTCAGATTTCATAAGTATTTCACGAGTCTTTGTCTTTAAATTGATGTCCCAATCGATTCTAAAACGTCAATGTTTGAAGGTGTTTCTTATGCGTGTAATATTGGCCATTGAATTATTGGATGAATATCCAAAGAAAATATATCAAGTCTTGCAATAAAGAAAATAAACATTGCATATCAAAAAAGAGAACACTTAAACCTACTCGTTGGCGTCGATATAGCTTTGATATAGAAGACATCCAAAAAGTTGTACGTATGGCTATAACTATTTACGGTTGTAGTTTCCAACAAGAATAAAGTTCGTGCAATCACTGAAAGATGGCTTATAATTCATTTTCAAATTTCATTGTTAAAAATCTCGGACACCGTTGGATTTCTATAAAACCAGTTAACGAACCGAAGACATTAAAGAAAACATTTAATATCATGAAGGCGAGGATAATTTTTAACATGCCAATGCAAGAAATTGAAAATTACCAAAATATTGTGTTATTTTCTTAAACATCTCTTAATCATGATATATCGGTAAGCTAGTTTTAGACCTACGAAACTTCGTGGCTTTTAATAACTTGACAAGTACGAACCTTCAACAAATTTGTTTATATCAAAAACCGAAAACCTCTAAAGAATTTCACGAAAAAATGAAGGGAGAAAGAAAAGTTCAGCTTCATTGTTTTGCAGTCACCTTCAACCATCGATTATTCCTTTTTTCATATTTTCAAACCCTTTTCTCAATCTTAAGAGAAAGCTGACATCGTCACATGGCATTATGCATGGCGCAACATAACATAGCAAATTGTACTGATTTGTTTCATATGTACAAATGAAGCATACGACGTATTCATTATCATTTTAATATTTAGTTCATTCAAATACTTACACTACCAAAGTAAATCGTTTTATAGTAACTTTTTTATGACTATATACTTGAAAAATATAAATACTTGTGAGTTGGACTCGAACTTGGTCATATTTTTTAGATGTTAAAATGATATTGCCATCAGTAGTGTTGTAGCCATCATAATGACCACAGCAGTGTCCGCTTATATTTAAGTCATAATATAAGCATATTACTATAATTTGTTTAATTCAGGGTAGATCTATTTAAGCAATTTATTCAAAGTTATTTATTTAGTGGTTAGCTAATTGTATAATTGAAGCCCATCGCAAACATTATTTTGAAAATTATTAAATTATATTTATTTTCAAATTACATTTTCTGTCGCATGAACTTTTAACATTAATAGTTGCTTTCACGTGCTCAAGTGCCAAGTTCATATTTTGGCAATGGCAACGCTAATTTTGATTTATAAAACACTTTTGTTATATATCAAGACAACGAACAAGTGCGTGAGCGTGAGAGACATGCGTGGTCTCTAGACGTCATAGATGTTATAAGTGAATCGCTATCTTCAGACAAGGGTGTGAATCCAATTATGCAAGTTTAACGGCTACATTACTCTCCGGACTTTGATATGAATGTCAATATGAATCAGGAAAACAAATAGTAGCAGAGACAAATTTCTTCAAGGACAGTCACAAGTAAAAAACCTCTAATTCCATTGTAGGTAATTAAAATGGTGCTGAAATTCCAGTATATTTTGACTCTTGTACAATGCCGTTAACTAACGATTCACATTAACCAAATAATTAGACTGGTTCATTGATGACTCTTTCAATATCGTGATAAGATGTAAAATGTGTCCAAATTTGTAGCCATAAAAAATATACAATGTATCCACAAATGTATACTTATATTAGTAATTTGATAAACCTATTAACGAATTAGTTAATAATGCATAAAATGGATCGATTTTAGTGTATTAAAGATTTTTGTTATTTTTATAAAAGTCTTAAACTTTTTTAGTCTTGAATTTTTATAAAAATAACAAAAATCTTTAAATATAGAACGTCTTATTTTCACACGTAAAATTAAAACGACACCAAGTAATAACAATATCAATTAAGATAGTTTTGTTGTTAAATGAAAACCAGGAACATACTGTTAAAAGCTGTGGATTAATTATTGTTTGCGATTTTGCCCAAATTTTAAGGACTAAATGGTTGTCTTTAAATGAATACTTAAGTAAACGGGATACAAAATAGTCCAATATCATTCTTTGAAATATCAAAGTAAGCAAATTACATGCTTCTCTTATTGGTGTTGGTCAAAATTTACCAATACATGGAAATACCTAAACATATACCAGAATATATTTAATAAACACCCAAACCTGGAAATGCAGACATCTAAATGTTCTTCACACTAATGCCTGCCCCCGTTGGGAATCTAACCGAATCTCGCGGTTAGTCGGTAAAGTTAGGCGTGTGTACTCTACCAACGACAAGATCAAACTATTGCATTAAAATCTATTTAATTTATTTAATTAATATTTATCGCCTCTGTGGTCTAGCGGTTCGGGTGTTGGACTTGACTGCATGAGGTCCCGGGTTCGAATCCCGGGTCGACCAACAAAAAGAAAATTGGATTTTTCCAATTTTCTAATAAAACAAAAATGTTGGTCGGGATTGGAAATGTGCCCGGTTGGCGATAGGCCTGCCACCTATCACATTGTGGGACTTAGTGTCTTCGGCTAGTCGTGGGTGCCTTGGTTGTACCTCTGCCTACCTCTTCGGGGATATGGGCGTGAAGATACTTACTTAAATCTATTTAACTGTTTTAGAGATAATTTGAACCGAAAATGCAAGCATCCAAATCTTTGCTGGTTTTTTATTAATACTTTTGGTAAAAATATATTAAAACTTTAATTACATTTATGAAAATGTATAAACATATCCTTACTCTGAAACATTATCAAGTTCTTGGTATACGGTCAGCCGAATTAATCACTATTTCAATTAAAACTTCTGTAACCCTATTTTAGATAAATAAAATAGTTTCAACTGGAGTTTGGAATAAATTTGGGGAGGTAAGGTAAAAGGTTTAAAGGTTGATAAGGAGAGGCTAATACAAACTTCTAATAGTTGGACTAATACTAATCACTACATGTTATTGAATTAAGCTGGCTGTGTCTCTCTCTTTCTGTTTATTCTAGACTAGCTGTTATCGGAGGCTTTGCTCGCGTAGCAGTTAATATATATTTACTGGTTATAGCCCACTAATAAGGACTTTCACACAGATTTTACCCCTATTTAACCCCTTTAGGGGTAGAATTTTCAGAAACGCTTTAATACATATCTACTCATTTTAATATGTAGCCCAAAAATAAAGTTTCAGGTTTCTAACTAAAATGTCGGTCTTACATACAAACTTTCAACCCTTTTTTCACTCCCTTAGGGGTAGAATTTTCAGAATTCCGAACTTAGTGGGTGTCTACTCAACAAAACAACCCTACTAAGCAAATTTCATGGCTGTAACTCGAACAGCTTTTGCTCGGCGTTGATGAATCAGTCAGTCAGGACATGTTTTTTATAAGTACAGATTACTTCAAAAGGTTGGTAATGAACTGATTTAATACGGCTTCTACTAATACATAGAGTGATGGGAAAGGTTAATGTGCATAGTTAGTTAAGGTTTTGTGTAAAATGTTAGAAATATGACGATATTTGCTTAACTTTGGCTGTATCGTTTAATAATCAAAAGCTGTAAAAACACTTTTAATTATAGCTTTATCATATCGTAGTGTCCATTATTTGTCATCTTTGTCAGCAAGAATGTCGTTTTTTATTGCTCTTATTATATATGTTTTCCTTGTGAAATTTGAATAAGATATTCAAAAACTTAACTTTAATAATTACTATCTTTTATAATCGACTAACAAAACCGGCACTCTTAATTCGTCTGTACTTTTTTATGATATAATATTATTATGATATAGCGAACAAATTTCTTCTAATGGTAAGAAACAATGTAGGCAAATATATATGATAAATGTTACTTTAATCTGTGGTGTTACGCTCGCTGACCGCATTTGTAACACTGAGAAAGAGTGGGATTGAA
>NJDC01001996.1:108357-134565 GCA_002245475.1 Calephelis virginiensis | reverse complement strand
AGAGTGTATCGAGTGCCAATTACCATGAATCTTGCAGACCTGCCTAGCTTCTCCACAATCACTACCCATGATACGATCACGTTGGCGACAAAGACTCTTGACACGACCCTCAGAAAAAATTCTAAGCGATTTGAACGTGGAATATCAAACTAAGTCTCCCCGAATATGGTATATGTGCTTTTCAATATTTCTACGTTATTCCTTTTACATTACCGAACCAATGTAGCATGCTTTTTCACAATTTTACACAAACACGTTCTTTCAATCACACTCTTTCTCGGATCTCACTTTCATTTCAACCGCATTTCCCTGGTTTGGTCCGAGTTTCTTTGCAGAATACACCATCTACTTTCTTTCCAGGTAACTCGTAAAAGATCAGCATAAGCTTACCGTCACTAACACCGTGACATCTCACTAGGTGGTACAGTTTCGTACCGACTCGCCCAAATTGGCACCATCGTCTTATCTATTTGTTGACGTGTTCCGGTTCGGAGGATAAGGTAGCCGGTATACTTAATTTTGCTCGAGATCTAACATCCCGGCCTCAGGTTGGCAATGCACCGCTTCGACATTTGTTATTTCTAGGTGGCGTGAATTTTTAGAAAGTCCACCTGCTTGTTTGCCTTCTAATACCATAAAAAATATCCTTCTTTCATGCTGTTTCTGACAAACCTGACTCTTGCTTCTTTAATGGAAGCAATACTCGGGTTTGACACTGGGATAAGCACAGATTTATGCTTGAATGATGTTAAATCCAACCTTGACTCAAATCTCCCCTGACTCAAAATCTCTATGTAAAATAATTTACCTAGCACTCCATTCACACTATTCTCTGCACAGACTCTCCTCTCTATATCTGCAATATATGTACCTTCCTTCCCAGATAAAAGTGCTATAAAGATATATAATTTTATCATGATAGTAAAATATTCGTTAAACTTTATAAGAAATAAAAATCGTGTTAAAAATGCACCTAAGTATCTTAATCCTCATATCCCCAAAAATAAAGGGAAAGAGTACAGAAATGAAGGCAGAGTTGCTGCTAGAGTAGCCATGATTATCTGACGATACTACTTATTACCACAACGTGATAAGTGACAAGCCTACCGCCAACCCTAGACATGAACGAGGTTATTTTGTTACAAAATTGGATAAAACATTTTGTATTCAGTAGCGACATTGTTTTGTATTTTTTTTAATCAACTTCAATGTAGAAATACGCAATTCTTGAATATAATGTGTTTTAGTTCAAATCCTACAACGGGTCAAGATTTATTTACTGGAAACGCAGAATCTGTGTCATCCTCAAACTTCAACCCAAGTAATCAAGTGGTTGTCACAGTTCATGGATTTCTTGGAAGCGATAATTCTGGAGTCAATACGCTTGTAAGGGATGGTATGTCACATATAATATAGTGAATATAAACTCACGTATATAAATGTACAATAGATCATGTCATCTGATACCTTAAATGGCACCTGAGTTCTCGCGATTAAATGCAGGAGCTACCGCAATCAAAGCTGATAAATTACAAAACTTATGAATTTAAAAAAAACGGGACAATGTAAAACAAACATGTTATAAAAGAAACAAGGAAAAGTCAGATTACTATGCGTTTATGAATTGTAGCCCAATTAACAGTTTGTCTTTTATCCTTCTCTCAGGGGTTTTAAAGATGTTTCCTTTAGCGAGTGGAATGAAAAGTATTCTGTAACCTTTCTTGGAACTTAAAGAACCTGTTTGCTAAATTTTGTTACAATCGGTTTAGGAGTTTCGGCATAAATTGCGGTTGGTATACAGATACAAGGATAGACAGATTAACATTCAGACAGACAGACAGACAGGCAGACAGACACATAGATAGACAGGCAGACAGACAGACAAACAAAAATCTAAAAATGCTAGTCATGTGTTCTACTATCCATTTTAGTCGAATTAAAAAGTCATTTTAGGCGCACGTGTGAACATTTAAATTTGGAACACGAAAACAAAAAGAAAAATATAGCAAACTGCAATATCAAAAAATTAATAATTTTAATTACTGATTAAATCATATTCTGGTGGTGGCTGGTTATTAAATAACATTATTACTCTGTCATTAAAGTGCTTTACGCTTTTGGGTTAAAATGCAGAGTGCAAATTTCGGAAAAAAATTCCTCGCAAATGCCATGTAGTTTTCTCCGGAAAGACTATAGGGGATTTAATTAATTCACAGTTACTATATATGCTATCTAAATGATTTGTAGAAAATCACTAGAAATATGTATTATTTTACATGTTCATATGATAAGATATCTCACAATATAATCAAGTAATTACTTTATAATCCTTTAATTTTCTTTCATCAAGGTAAACTGATAAATAGATAAATTTGGGTAAAATATTGTTGGGAAGGAAATGATCAAAACTATTTTAACTACCACTACTTCTGCCGCTGCTTATTCTCTCAAAATCACAATTTATGTTGACAACGCTTCATGACTTACTTCTGAAAGCAGCGTACCAAGGGGAATCTGTTGCTGGTACACGGTTTATAGTTAGTTAAATAAAAAGCAGACTAAAAATCTTGGACGAACTAAAACTCGGCACCGCAGACAATAGGAAACTATAAAATCCAAAAAAAAATTTATTTTTCCACAAAGCCTTAAAATAAAAAGCCGTATTATAAAGGGCTTTAAACTTTTGATTCAATAATCCTGTATAGAAATAAAATAACGTAATTTTATTATTCACTAGATGTTGCCTGCGTGAGGGAGTAACAAACAAACAGACTAACTTTCACATTAATAATGTTTATAGGATTTGGTCTATTTTGTTTAAGCTTACCTGGCAAAAGGAGATGCTAATATCATAGCGGTCAATTGGCAGCGAATTGGAGGTTCAGATGGAATCAACGACATAACTTCCCTTGGTGCATTTCTTGGACAGTTTTTACGGTTCCTCAATGAACTAACTGGAGCGCCTTACACTAACATGCATTTAATCGGATTCAGTTTGGGTGCACACTTAGTTGCCAATGCTGGAAAGGAATTAGGAGGTTCAGTTGCAAGAATTACTGGTAAGTCCGTCATGAATATCCATCTTTCCGAATTTAGTTAAGAGTTAAATAGAAGATTAACCATCTTCTTTGAAAATCATTTAATATTGTTCATATGTTTTAAAGATAAAAAGTTTTTATCTTTTTATTAAAAACTATAGAATGCATAAATTATAGTAGTACTATTCAAATTATGCGCTTTGGCTACATTTATCAAGCTTCGGAAATCCGAATATATTTTAAAGATATATCTATATAGAGTTGTTTATTGTTGTTTATTACATAATTAATCATTTCACTTGAATTTAGATTAGGTCAGCCAATTTCAGAATAAAAGTATACCGTTTAAAAAAAGTAAAAAGTGTAAAGCCGGCGCGCATGATTTAAACAATACTTTATTAAATAACCAAAGTTACAACATTCGACAGTGTGACAGTCAAAAAAACATCATATTTGACCCCATTGCTTCAGAGAAGAATTTTTTTTTAATTCACAACGCCTAGACCAATGTACCATACGTTGCAAACTTTAGGATGGAATAATAAAAAAACTTCAGAAACTTATTTTTTTTAATAATGTGCAAAGGAAAGAACTATAAGATCCATATATGATTAAAATATCTCAATTGATGTTTTCTTATTGCAACTTTAAAAATATTTTACTTCTGCAACATAAAGCGTATCTTTGAGAACAGTTTTTGCAGTTAAAAACTAACCTCCTGATAATAAAAAAATGACGTATTTGTTCAGACAAAATATTAACTTTTTATAAATTATTCTGTTATGATTGCTGTTCTCTTATAAAAAGGATTCATTTATATTTCAGGTCTGGATCCAGCTGGTTCCATCTGGGCATTCCATCCTCTCCGTCTTAGAGATACTGATGCTATTTATGTTGAAGCTATTCACACTGATCCAGAATTCGGAATCCATTCTCGAGTAGCTAATGTTGATTTCTTTGTCAACGGAGGATTGGAGCAGCCTGGTTGTTTGACCTCCGTATGCAGTCATATGCGCTCTTTCCAGTTTTTCGCTTCCACTGTTACAAACAACCACCTTGTTGGTCGCCATTGTGGTTCAATGATAGCTATGGAGAATAATATTTGCCTTGGATCAAACTTGAATATGGGCAACGATGAATTATTTAAATCGGGGTAAGAAACATGGCGCTTTCATCGCGCTTTGTACTACTTTCTATTTGCATTTTCTTAACCAACGTTGAATAAAAATGGAGGTTTTTTTATAATATTATAAATATTATTAATGATTAAATAATGTATATTAAGCGATCTCTCCATTTGTGAATCAATTTTAAAAAAAATGTATTTTTCATAGAGAGTACTTTTAAAATGGACTCATTGCTACCAAATTTGGATATAATTCTAGAAAAATTAAGTTAAATACTCATTTTTTTAAGTACTGCGTGTTGGTCCGGGCTCCTTTGCAGAATAGACCATCTGCCTTCCTGCCAAAGAGCTCGTAAAAAGCGAGCATAGGCTTACCGTCACTAACACCGTGACATCCTACTAGGTGGTAGAGTTTCGAAGCGACTTGCTACTACCGCCTTTCCTATTCCTGCCGCTATAACGTCAATGCTTTCCGTTGACGTATTCCGGGTTCAGAGGGTAAGATAGGCGGTAAACTTAATTTTGCTTGAGGTCTAGCAATCCGGCCTCAGGTTGGCAACGCACCATTACCACCTTTGGTGTCTCTAGGCGGCGTGAATCCCTTACCACCACGAAATCCGTCTGCTTGTTTGCCTTCCAATATCACAATAAATTCATTAAAAAAAAGGTTGCGACTAGGTTATAACTGCGAGTTAATTCTTTTCTACATCATAAAAGCTCAAACTCTACTTACAATGCCCAGCATTTGGGAGGTTAATTGATCTTTCACTAGAACTGGTTGGAATTAACGGATAAATTTAATATTATTTTAGATGTTTGTGCTGATTGCAATTTTGTCACTATTTTCCTAAATTATGGAAAAACGCAGTAGTTGTCTGGTTACCAGACTACTGATAAATTATATCTTACCACTTTCTATGTTATATTCTACGTTTTAAAGTCATCATTATTTATTTTTACCACTTTGGTTCTGGTTCTCTAACTATCTGAAATTTTGAATAGTCCTTACATTCACTTCTGTTGTATCATAATTATTTATATATTTTTTAAAATAATTAGCAGTTTGATGAGTGATTGGAATTTTTGTTTGTTCTAAGCAACATATTTAATAGACACAATCTTCATTTTAATTTAAATTTATGATTTTTACAGCCACCGGTCTTAAATTTGGATTTCTAAAAACTAATATGGTATGGTATGGAAATTTCATATGCATTTTTGAAAGATCTACTCTGTTTCAGATCTGGAATTTACCGAGTCAACACTTGGAGGTGGTCATATCCTTACTAAAACATCGGAATATGTTGGAAGCTTTCTCGATTACAATTAACAATAAAATAAATAAATAACCACTTCTTACTATCATTCCTTTTTTTACGAATTAATCTAATTACATTTGTATCTTCACGACCATATCCCTGAAGAGGTAAGCAGAGGTACAACCAAGGCACCCACGACTAGCCGAAGACACTAAGTCCCACAATGTGATAGGTGGCAAGCCTATCACCAACTGGGCACATTTCCAATCCAGACCAACATTTTTTTTAATTAGAAAATATGAAAATCCAATTTTCTTTTTATTGGCCGACCTGGGATTCGAACCTAGGACCTCATGCAGTCAAGTCCAACACCCGGACCGCTAGACCACAGAGGCGATTACATTACATAATTAATTATTAATTACATTTGTATTCCCCAATGAGGCCGTGAGACCATGAGTGAACTAAGGCCTCCAAAATAAAATATGAGAAATAGGATATCCTATATCTCAACTAGCCAGTAGTATATAAAAATACTCATATAAGACCTATAAGCCTAGATGGGCAGATTTATGAAATAAATATACGTTGCTACAAAATATTTAACACCTTTTGTTCCATTACTATTGTATATATGGCAAATGTTACATGAATATTAGGCGATAGCATAGAGTGGCTTTTTTATCATGCATAATTACAGATCAACAAACATAACAGAGAAACAGAATAGCATTGTTGGTTATCGAATATTATAGTAACAAGATATATAAATTACTAAATTTGTAATAGCTACTCTCGGACAAGAAATTAATGTAGGAAAGCATATGGAAACGCTATCTCTTCAACGTTTTCGTCGGTAGTCGTCAGTAGCCTATAGCGTCAACTCCCTTTACATCGTGTTTCAATCCTTGATAGATAAGATAACTCATACATATTTAAGTATAGATAATCTAAGGATCTAATATGTAGAGGCATCACGTTTGGTCTTATCACAACAAAATTTATCAAAAGATAAAATAGTGTAGGTGTATTAAAGATAGTGTAGGTGTAAATGTGATTATTTCAAAGTTTTGAAGGTTAACACCACCTTACTTAGCTCGCAATGAAAATTTGCAATTTTTTTTGAGATTTACAGGTAAATATTATAAAAACTTTTTTTACATTGGTCTAGTACGAAGCTAATTCGACTCATTCATATTCATCTCCTTTCAGCTTCCACGCAACAAATTCTTATATACTCGTAGTAATGGCAAAAATATATGAAGGAAGAAATATCCAGTTTCTGAAGGCTCTTTTAATCTTGACTTTCAAATACAAAAAAAGCTACAATTTCATGGACTCACAGAGCTTTCATTTGATGATTCATTTAAATAAAGATTAAAAATAACACATAGTATCTACTCGTATAATTTAATAGGGTAATAGCGACTTTAAATTATTCGGGCTCATAGAGCTTCAATTAACTCATGAATATATTAGTTGAATTATCCTGACACTAACATCAGTTTATTAGTGTCCGGAAAATTCAACAAAATATTAGTAGTACTAGTAAGTAATATTCTATCTACACATGTAGACCCAATAATTCATGGCTTGAATGGTGGTGATATACGATCTATTTTCGATAACTAAGAACCATAAGGCACTCCTAACAGTAAGAAATAAGTGTGGCTTAAAGTCAACAGAGATGTTATGGGTGCACCGTTGGACATTGACCGAATTGTTTGGCTTAATATGAAAGATAACTTGCTACTGTACCAAAGCACAATGGTACCAATCATATCATCAAAGCATAGTAGGCAGTAAAATATTTGTAGCCTTAAAAATTAATGCCTATTTCACAGGTAAGCATCCAATTAGGAAGATTTTTTCGAAATTTTTGGATATTTTACACGGAGTTTCGTGTATTAGTAACGTGTTTCAAAAATTTCTAGAACTCAAATGTCAAGTGCATGAAATATAGAATGAAAGTTTGTATGCAACTTTTTAATTATTGGACAAATTTGCATAAAGCTGCGTATTAATTGACTAAGACAAAATCATTAAGGGCCACTTGCACGTTCCTGGGTTAAGTATGTAACATTGAGTTTGCGGCTAACTAGGGTTAAATCACCTTATATTTGACAGTTTAACTCAATGTTAAATGTAACCCGGGAATGTGCAAGTGGGCCTTAGTTGTTTATTCTAAAGTTCAAACTCTAAGAGGTGAAATAGAGAATGCAAATGTAATATTATTATCATGGCAAATATTAATTTCATGCAACACACTACTTTGGGCTAAAAACCTAAAACTGCCCTGACGTATACTCTTATGAAGTAAACATTCAATAAAAATCCTGACTTTTTAACATTAAACACACAAAAGAGTGAAAACGGGGACAAAATTTTGGTTTAAGAATTTTTATTCCTGAATTTCCATGAATTAAGTATCTAAAAAATGATGAGGTTACTCATTTTTTATTGCAACATATTTCACCGTTCTTGAAATTTCAACCCACAATGGGGTCAAATGAAAGTTTTATATACGAGGGTGCATTGAAAAGTATTCGGCCTAACATATTATATATTATATTTTTCTACATAATCAAGTTCGACGCACTTTGCCCACCATTCAAAGCGTTTAGTTGACTGTTGAAAAAAATCCTAACTTAGAGTCATGTTGTTTTGTTTCTAAGGTACAATAATGAACAGATGTTTTGTCCATTGTAATAAAACGATTAACAATCATCTTTTATCTTTAAATAATTCCAAACATTTACGTGAGTAGTCAATTGCGTCATTTTTTGTTCAACTGAAAGCATTTCGCAAAACCCATCTCTCTGACAGTTTTTGGAAACTCAATTCGTTGACATTGCTATTTTGAGTTCCTTTATAAAAGATGTCTATAATCTCGCCTGTCTTGCAAGTTTTTAAGCTGCGGTATCCCATAATTAAATCATGTACTTTTTTAATAATTGCGTCAGTAGTGGAAGTCAATGGGCTTCCAGATCAGAGTCATTTTTCACACTATCCCTGCAAAGCTTGAGTTCTGATATCTATTTTTTTAAAGAAGAATAAGACAGAACAGAATCTTCTGATGAATTGAACATATCATCATGGATGGCTTTCATAAATCATAACTAATTATTGCACACGTTTCGAACTGAAGGCCGAGTACTTTTTTATCCATCCTCGTAAATGCACATACTCCAAGTTTTTGATAGAAACTTAAAATTTTGCACCCATATTCGTCTTATAACGTAGGTATTCATTAAGGAAGCAATTTCCAAAACTCGATCCCTACAAAACTTTGTAGGAAATAGGGAATAATTTTTTTACGAAATTTTTATCACGGCAGAACTTACCACTAACAGATTTTACAGTTTCTAAAATTTACCCTTAAGATAATAAAAGTGGAAACGAGAGTTTTTATACAAAAAAAACTGGTACAATCTCTTGGGCTAGGAACTTAAATTTTGCAAACGTATTCTCTTTATGACAGAGACCTCCTTTCCTCTTTAGTGTAAAGAAGGATAGTTCAAACTTCAATCCCCAATTGTGGGACTTAGTGTCTTCGGCTAGTCGTGGGTGCCTTGGTTGTACCTCTGCCTACCTCTTCGGGGATATGGGCGTGAAAATACTAATACTAATCAATCCCCAAGAGGGTTAAATAGGGGACAACATTTGTACAAAACTTAATCACTTATCAATTGAATACGATACAAGATGATGAGCAACATCTTCATAAAGTATATTCACGCCCATATCCCCGAAGAGGTGGGCAGAGGTACCACCAAGGCACCCACGACTAGCCGGAAGACACTAAGTCCCACAATGTGATAGGTGGCAAGCCTATCGCCAACCGGGCATATTTCCAATCCCGACCAACATTTTTTTATTAGAAAATTGGAAAAATCCAATTTTCTTTATGTTGGCCGACCCGGGATTCGAACCCGGGACCTCATGCAGTCAAGTCCAACACCCGGACCGCTAGACTACAAAGGCGATTCATCTTCATCGTTTTGATAAATGTCACCCCCTAAGAGGATAAAATAGGGAATGAATGTTTTATAAAGACGCAAGGGCGAACCTTCGGAAGCAGAAACTTTTTTTTAATGACTTTAATGTTGCTAACTTCGCGGTTTTTACAACTTCACTGAACTTTGAACGAAAAACTTCAAATTTGGCACAATATGGAATACATTTATATACCTTGTATTACGACAAGGGCGTCCGAAAAAAAATTTTTTTTTTCAAAATTATTAGAATTATTTATCATTTAGTCATTGACCTACATTGATGTGGAAATGCCTAATTTAAATATGTAATGTATGTCAAGTCTTAGTATGTTTTTTTTTTAAAAAAAACTGTACATACAAATGTATGTATTATGCACATTACAAAATAAATAGTTCAAGTGTGATTGCCTGGTGAAGAGGCGGAGACTTTAAATTGTTTACTTGGTTGAGACTTTAAAGTAAAAACTAAGTTTTACGCACATACTTGTTTTTCTGACAAAACCTCTTGACTTGGATTGTTGCTTACCAGTATGTATAAAATTGATTAGAGTTTTTACAAGTAGTTTTGGTTGGTCCAGGCTCCTTTACAGAATAGACCATCTGCCTTCCTGTGCCAGGCAGCTAGTAAAAGGCGAGCATAGGCTTACCGTTACTATCACCGCCTCACCTATTCCTGCTATCATAACGTCAGCGATTGCTTTATGCAATTATTGTTACAAGTATAATATTTAATATAATTATTGGCGTATTTATAAATAGGCTCCTATGAAATAAGCCAAAAAACATGTCACTAACATAATTAAACTGGATTTTAATATACAGGTTATATACTTTATATTATTTTATAAACCATTTTATGTCAAGACTGAAATTGCGGATCTGTTATTTTATGCACTTCAACAATATGGGTAACAAATGAAAGGAATCGTCGAAAACAGTTCAAAAAATAATGTGACGTCATTGTCAATCCAATAAGGCGGATTATCCAAGATGGTGGGATAGCTATTTTTGATGCACTTCTACTAGGCGGCGTGAATTTCTTACCATCAGGAAACCCGTCTGCTTATTTGCCTTCCATTATCATAAAAAAAATGTAATTTCTTAGCAAATCGGAGACTAGATATCAATAACCAATTCTAACCAAAATAGTGTAAAATATTACGCAGACTGTTTACCAAAATATTTTTTTTTATGACATTGGAAGGCAAACAAGCAAGCGGATTTCCTGATGGTATGAAATTCACGCCGCCTAGAGACACCATAGTTGGTAACGGTGCGTTGCCAACCTGAGGCCGGGATGTTAGGCCTCGAGCAAAAGTAAGTTTATCGGCTACCTTACCCTCCGAACCTTTAAATGTTATGACGTTATGGCAGCAGGAATAGGTAAGGCGGTGGTACCAATCCGGGTGAGTCGCTGCGAAACTCTACCACCTAGTCAGATGTCACGGTGTTAGTGACGGTAGGCCTGTGCTCGCCTTTTAGGAGCTGCCTAGCAGGAAGGCAGATGGTCTATTCTGCAAAGGAGCCCAGACCAACACGAGGACAGAACAAGTGTCGATAGTGTAGTAAATGCATAATTTTGGAATTGATTAAAATCATTTCCTGTAACTTTCTAATAGTGAAAGTAAATAGTATCATGAATAACGTGAAAAATCAGAATTTAAACATTTATTTTAATTGACCTGAGAGATTTTCGACAATTGCCATAATCGCCTTAGTTTTTAAGTTTGATGTTTTTGGAACAAACAGGATTTGCAAAAATCCAAAAATTGCAGTTAATCCAAAAACATCGAGTCTTATCTTCAAAATTTGCTTTTAAATAAACGTGAGTAAAGGAAACATTGACATTTCATATAGTATCTTTTTATTTAGCTACTTATAGCAAATTAAAAAAGCTTGATTTTCGTGTAATCTAAACGTTTGGGTGAAGTTCAGGGAAAAATTTAAAAGTCCAGTTTTAAGGATACGAATTTTATGTATGTACTACCCATTGCATGGAAAAAATTTAGATAAAGAAAGGTTTTTGTCTTTCTGTCTTTGATTCATGATGACTTTTCTGAACCGATCATTACGAAATTTAGTTGGTAGGTATTTAATATTCCGAGGATGTTAAATTATATTTTTCGTCGACTTACTAAAATGTAAAAGTCAACATGTAAAAAAATAAGTAATTGAAAGTCCACCATCACACGCGTTGTCTGATTTCATTTATTTGTTTCATAATTTTGTACCAAATTATGTTTAAGTAAGCAAAGAGTATCAAATGTCAAATGAACGAAATTCACGGGATCAGTAGGGTTTAAAAGTATTAAGGTAATAACGTAAAATCGCCTCTGTTGTCTAGCGGTTCAGTTGTGGGACTTGACTGCATGAGGTCCCGGGTTCGAATCCCGGGTCGGGCAACAAAAAGAAAATTGGGTTTTTCTAATTTTCTAATAAAAAAAATGTTGCTCGGGATCAGGAATGTGCCCGGTTGGCGATAGACTTGCCACCTATCACATTGTGGGACTTAGTGTCTTCGGCTAGTCGTGGGTGCCCTGGTTGTGCCTCTGCCTAATTCTTCGGGGATATGGGCGTGAAGATACTTTTTTTTTAAGGTAATTATATTATTTGAAATTATATTTACTACTACTACTACTTATACACACAGTCTTTTCTGGATTTTACAGTGGCGTACCTTGCGTGGGCAGAGTGGGCCTTCTTCGCCAACGGCCTCGCACCTAAAGATTTAAAATATTTGTTTATTTATTTAATAAATAAAATAAAAACCTGAAATAATGGCCTCACTCTTCCGTATCTGAAATACAAACAAATTATGTTTACTATGCCTGTAAGTACAGCTTCCGCAGAAAGTGTTTTTTCTAAACTAAAATTATGAAAAACTACGTAACAAACAAAATGAAGTAGGAATGACTGTCTGCTCTAGCAATACTTTCAATAGAAACAGAATCAAATACAAATTCGTACTAGAGGATTTTTGTAAAGCAAAAAGCCGAAGAACATTATTTTTGTAACAATAAAACAGAATAAAAAAAGTCTAATTACTGTTTTAGAGCGTTAGAATGAAACTAAATCCTTTTTTGAAATGTATTAGTTTTAAATACTTTCCTATGCATCTCTCGTCGCACTTACAATTTTTTCACTACTAGTATAGTAGATATGATGTAAAATCATGTTTGGTAGGACCATGTTTTTTTTATGATATTAGAAGGCAAACAAGCAGACGGATTTCCTGATGTTAAGAAATTCACGCCGCCTAGAGACACCAAAAGTGGCAATGGTGCATCGCCAACCTGAGGCCGGGATGTTAGGCCTCGAGCAAAAGCAAGTTTACCGGCTACCTTACCCTCCGAACCGAACCACGTCATGACGTTATGGCGGCAGGAATAGGTAAGGCGGTGGTACCAACCCGGGCGAGTCGCTGCTAAACTCTACCACCTAGTCAGATGTCACGGTGTTAGTGACGGTGAGCCTATGCTCGCCTTTTACGAGCTGCCTGGCAAAGAAAGCGGATGGTCTATTCTACAAAGGAGCCCGGACCAACACAATAATATAAGTATGAGATAAAGTTTTTGGGTTGCTTTTGGGAACGACTGGAAATGGTGGACGAAGTGTCCACGCTGCGCCACTGGGATTTAACATTGGGTATTTTGTTAATTTTATTTTGATATGTTTGCCTTACAATTAATAAATGACGATTTTAATTGCATCTATTTAATTGAACACATTTCACAGCAAGCTTTGAACTATTTTTAGTTTGCAATGCACTTAGAATCGCCTAATTGTGGGATGGTATAATACTAAACGTTAGTAAATGTATACATTATAAAATATCGGTCAATATTGCTTATGCTCACATGATTATAGTAATCAGCAATCAGAAGTAAAACGAATTATCAGAATTGGTATTTCTAAAACAATTAAGTCTAGAACACTTTAAGAAAAATAGATTACTTATTATTAGGAACGTGCATGATAATAGCGCTACCTTGTAAACGCAACTTAAGGGGAGAACGTCAAATAGTAGCAACTGCATCATATTAATTTTTTGTAAAATTTAATATAATAGAAAGACTATAAATAGTGATTTTATACACATTTGTTTAAAAACAATTGAAGGAAAAATGGAAATGATTTTAGGAACTGATATTGAGAGTGTAAAACATGAAATAAGTTTCTAAATTAAAAAAAATCAGAAAATGTTAATCCAGTTTCATTTTCATTAAAAATATAAGAAGCTGGTCATTAATTGACACTACATTTCGACATAGTTAATTTAAGTATCTTCACGTCCATATCCCGGAACAGGTAGGCAAGCGTAAAACCAAGGCACCTACAACTAGCTGAAGACACTAAGTCCCACAATGTGAAAGGTGGCACGCCTATCGCCAACCGGGCACATATCCAATCCCGGGCAACGTTAATTTTATTAGATAATTGAAAATACACATTTCCTAATTTTTTTTGTTGCCACAGCCAGGGATCGAACCCGGGACCTCAAGAAATCAAGTCCGACGGCCGCGCCGTACCGCTAGACCACAGAGGCGACCAAATTAACAGATCATAGTTAATTTTGTTAGTGAAAATTCGAAATTACTGAATAAGTCATAGCCAGGTATTGTTGATAATGTATCAACAAATTTTTTATTAATTTTTTCAATAGACAGTAGGACTTTCACAAAGCAAAATAACTTAAAAGTGGCCTTGAAAACATTTTTGTCTGTGCAACAGCGTTAATATTTTTTTAGTATTAGCAGATTTTTTGCCGCCTATAAAATGCTACATATTTGTCGTCAGGTTTTGGATACCATGGCGATCTATCATCAATAATAAACAATAATATCATGTCAGTAAATATCCTATAATATTTTTTAATTAACATTGTAATTTAAGGTTGTGTTAAACATCATTTATTTTTACCTTTTAATAACAGCCACCCTTTAATTCTTCGTTCTATTTTTCAGGTTGTTTTAGGGAAAACATAAAATTTACACTGACGGTCTAGACCATAATTTACATAGTCTGGTGTTTTAACATTATAACACAACAAGAATATTGCCCCATTTTCAAAACAACGTTTGATTTTCAAATTTCACTTGCCCCTTTTGTTACACATTTTAGCGCTGCGATCGCTTACTCTATCCCTTCCAGACACCTTGCTCGTACTCAATAGCAGTACAATTTAAATTATGCGCTTCGACTATATTCGTCAAGCTTTGGAAATCCGAATGTATTTTAAAGATATCTGTTTAGTGTTGTTATTACATAATTGATCGTTTCGCTTAAAAGTATAACGTGTAAAAAAAGTAAAAAGTGTAAAGCCGAAGCGCATAATTTAAATATTAGTACTATACTTATACTCGTATATCAGCAATGTGTCTGTGACATTCCGTATCGTGGATGTCTGTCGTGGGTAATCACTTCTCTTTGTATGTATGACTTAGCTCTTTCGATACTCTTCTATATATAAAAAATGTCCTAGTTAAATCGCCTACGTGGTCTATTAGTTTAATATTATTGTGGACTACGGTTTTGCGTTTAAGTCCAAGATCGGGCAAAATTAAAAAAATGTATTTTCTCGATTAGTTGGCAATTGGCATGTACTCGTATATTTTACCATCGTCAGATGTCAGTTTATTTATTTCGTAACATAACATAAAGAATATCATAAAATATACACACCTGCCCAAAAACAGTGAGCGCTTTAATGGTTTTCATAAGACTTCTAATGCCTATACCTTTGTTACAAATACAAGAATACGAATAATGATTATTGACAAATCTAACAATTTGATAATTTATCATTAGCAGATAATATCTGTGTAATGATTCATTGTAATTACTTTAAATACGTAATAGATATGACTAATTTTATTATAATTTCATAAAACATTTGTTTGTTTATACTATAGAGCAAATTTTGAGGAAATCCAAAAAAAAAAAACTAAATTACCTTTTTTGGCAATAGCAACACTGCTGTTTTAAAAATTGGTCGATTTCTGTTCATAAGCAGATTTTCAGAACACCTTTCCTAGTTTGGTGCTACCGACTCACCTACTCCTGCCGTCAAAATGTTAGTGCTTGTCACTCTCGTATTCCAATCCGAAGGGTAATATAGCTAGTAACTTTATTGGAGTAAGTTGAAAAACCTGGAAAAGAATCTCAATGTATTTTGTTTTGGTTGTATTTAATACCAATTTGTTCAATAACATCATCCAATTTCAACCCAAGTCATCCGACTGTTGTTATCGTCCATGGCTTTTTGGGTAGTGATACGTCGGATCCAAATATTTTGATCAGAACTGGTGAGTTTTATTTTGCTAACGTTATCGATGCTAACTCATATATATATATATATATATATCTCGATACTAATTAAAACTAGAGTGAACTCGTCCCTTAAAGTTGAAAATGCATTTATGAGATCTAAGCGGGTCTTATTATTTTTAAACGGGTTTTATTTATAGATGCATATCCAACCGAGTTTGAAAATAATTAAAACCTGATACAGTAGTATTTTTGAAGAGGAGCAAAAATAAACAAGCAATCAAAACAACTGTAGGTTAGCGCTTAAAAAAAAACAGCTGCAATATCATGTATCATTGGTTTGTCAAGATGTTTTTCGAATTCAATTTTTGGAAAGAAATTTGAAATTTTACTGTTAATGAAAAAATTACAGACTTCAAGTTAACGTTGTGTCCTCTAAATATACGAAATGAAGATAATTCTATTTTACTCTCTGGAATTCTATTATCCGATATTAACTTTGTTGAAATGGTGGTCCGACTCCAACAAAGTCTGGTTGCATCCCGTCAGCAATACGCTGTTTTAGTTAAAAATAACTATTTTTAATCATATCACAAATGACTGAAAACTTCAATGATAGACGTAGAACATAAATCACAATGTAACCTCCTTTTTTAAGTAACGACATAATTTCATTTATTCAACTCCTACGTACTTTCTATGGGACAAGTTATAGGCTTTCTTAACTCTTCCATGGTCAATAACAACATGAGTGTGTCTGAATTTTTTTTCATTTCTAAATATGTCTGATTTATCATTTTAACTCCACGTGATAAATGTTGGTAAGAGTCTAATATGGAGGCAGAACTAGCTAGAGGAAACCTTTTCAGTCTTGCTTGATATACTTCCAAATTATGTTGTTATGGCAAAATGTAATAATTTTGAAGTTATATAACTAACTGCTCTATCGCCACCACAAAGAAGGTCTTTGTTAATGGTTCTGGTTTCGGTGGTTATGTAATTAATATTCGGCTGTAGATTGGCATAGATTCTTACTTGCATTACCTATAAGTGGAGTATATTTCGACAATCAGCAAATTCATTAGCTTAATTGCGTTCTAAATTATAAAAATCTTTTCCAGCAATGTTGAATCGGAGAGAAAATAATATCATCAATGTGAACTGGCAAAGAATTGGTGCCTCTGATGCTTTATACGGAACTCCATCTTTGGGACGTTTTCTGGGACAGTTCCTTAGATACTTGAACCAAGTGACTGGTGCTCCTTTCAGGAATATGCACTTAATTGGGTTCAGTTTAGGGGCTCATCTCATTGCAAGTGCTGGAAGGGAGTTAGGTGGACAAATTGGTAGAATTACTGGTAAGCTTTTTATAGATCACACTTAAAATCGATTGTCAGGTTACATAAAGTACTATTACAGTTATTACAGTAGGAGTTAGCAGAGGCCTTACTGAGAGTTTACTTAAATACATTTGACGTGTTTGGAGGGTGAGGTAGCTGGTAAACTTACCTACTTTTGTTCTTAGCCTAACGGCCCGGCCTCAAGTTGGCAATGCACCATTATCATCTTTAGTGTCTCTAGGCGGCGTAAATTTCTTAGCATCAGAAAATCTGTCTTATTGTTTGCCTTCCAACATTATAAAAAAAAACAAAAACTATTTGTATAAAAAAACACCTCTACTGATGGCTGAAGGAACGAAATTTCACAATAAAAGTGCCATAAATTTCAATACTTTAATAACCGGACGTAATCTGTAGAAACTCTTAGTAATGGTATCGAGGATCGAGGTATCGATTTGTTTATTTGGAAAACCTTCTTTTAGTTTTAATTTCGTATGTGAGGTCCGTACTTTCTATATTTTTTCGTGTAGCTGTTAGAAGAATCTACCTAACGATTCCCATATATGTGACACTAACAATTTGGAAAAAAAATGTGAAGTACAGACACAGACAGTTATGTTAAATTGGTAAAAATACTATTTTTGCCATTGATTAACGGAACTTGAAAAACAAATAATAATAAAGTCGATGTTGGAATTCGGATTTGCAGTTACATAATATAAATCATCTCCAAAATTCAATAACACCAAGCTCCAAAGCGATAGGACTGACTATGTGTACTTTCAGTTAAAAATTATAAGTGAAAAAGTGTACATTTTTTTTAATTTTGGTGTTTAATAAAGTGTATTCATTTCTTCATTCATACCAATAAGACACAAAGCAGAAATTGGTATGTAATTATCATATTATCAGGGCTTTTTTATACAAGGGTTTACTATAATTGTTTTCAAGTGATGATTCTACCAAATATGGACAAGTAAAATTCTTTCTATAATCAATGCTATTCAAATCCAGTTTAAACCAAAATCAAGGCATATTTTCAACTTAAATAAAACCTAATCCTTAATTTGAGCTTTTCACTGGAGCAGAGCGAGACCGAATCATTTGTATATAACAAGGTTTAGCAACTTGCCGTCAACAAATTAAGCTAATTATTGCAGGATTTTATCACCTACAAAAAATGAAACAGTAAATCTAAATACAAAATTGTATCAGGAAATCAGGTCATTACATCCATACGTCAAAACTACAAAAATAAAATTTATTTATTACCTTGAAATTGTTTAGAAATTTTCTTTAAAAGGTATGAATGCCAACTTATCACATTTAATCTGATTTTAGGTTTGGATCCAGCTGGCTCAGTATGGCAGAATCATCCACAACGTCTGAGAGCATCTGATGCTATATATGTCGAGGGTATCCATACTGATGTCGTGTTTGGGATCCATGACCGTGTTGGTGATGCAGACTTCTTCGCCAACGGTGGAAGTAGACAACCTGGCTGCCTGACTTTCGTATGCAATCACAACCGATCTTTTGAGTACTATGCTGCCACAGTAACATATAACCATCTTGTGGGTCGACAATGTACTAATATGAACCAAATGAATTCGAATAATTGCTTCGGATCATCCCTTAATATGGGAAATGATGACATTAACAAAAGAGGGTAAGTTTTCCTTGGCTAGATTATTATTCGTCTCTGAGGGCTAGGAACGTTATTTAGGTATAAGCAAGATCAAGTTGATTTCTCAATACTTTTATTGTGTCATTAAAAATAAGAACAGGCGATCTCAAAGAAAAAAAAACTGACTGGGTGATCCGATTAGTATACATCATTATTTGGACTCTTACATATTGTTAGTAGAAAAAAATTCAAATCGTCCCAAATGTTAGAGGAAGTAGTTATACTACATGGTCTCATGAGCATTGACTTGTAACTCAAGATCAAATAATTCTGTATAAAATCTGTATATATTTTTCCCCGTGCTGGTCCGGGTCCCTTTGCAGAATAGACGATCTGCCTTCCTGCCAGGGACCTCGTAAAAGGCGAGCAAAGGCTTACCGTCACTAACACCATGACATCTGACTAGGTGGTAGAGTTTCGCTGCGACTCGCCCAGACTGGTACCACCGCCTTTCCTATTTCTGCCGCCATAACGTGTTCTGGTTCGGAGGGTAAGGTAGCCGGTATACTCACTGTTGCTCGAGGCCTAACAGTCTCAGGTTGTCAACGCACTATCACCACCTTTGGTGTCTCTAGGCGGTGTGAATTTCTTACCATCAGGAAATGTGCCAGCTTGTTTGCCTTCCAATATCATAAAAAAATGTATTAAAAGCAAACCTGATATATCAATGAACAGGCTAAATCCTTAGGCTTGAAACCTACAATTTCGCTTACATATTGTCATAACGTAGGCATCTACTAACGAATGATTTTTCAAAATTTAACCCGTAAGTGCCACTTGCACGCTCCTGGGTTAAGTATTTAACATTGAGTTAGCGTCTAAATAGGGTTAAATCACCTTATATTTGACAGTTTAACTCAATTCTAAATGTAACCCGGGAATGTGCAAGTCACCCTGAGAGAATGAAATAAGCAATACAATTTTGTAAACATCTTTTTATTTCTCAGATATTTTTGTATAAACTTTCGTGTGAGTTTAGTAAAAAATAAATTATGAGTTACATGTTACAACGATTCCCAGAATTTGACCTTTAAGGGGGTGCAAATAAAAGATGAAAGTTTGTAAAGTTTGTTTGTTAATTCTTTGAAATATTTCCATGAAACGTTGTATGAATTGACTACGACAAAGATTTGTTTTTTTCTTGAATTCAACCGCTAAATTAGTAAAAATACAGATTAAACTTTTATGTAATAGCACAGGCAAAATCCTTTTGGCTACTTACATAAATTTCGTATAAGTATATCTCTTTCTCCCCGACGGGGGCAGGCATTTGTATATTGTATAAAATTCAACCCTAAGGGGTTGCAATATAGCCTGAAATTTTGTATGAAATCTGTAGTTGTTGGACATATTTGCATTAAGCTTACGATCTTTGTAAAATGTTTAAAAGTAAAAAAAACATCTTTTTTGAAATGTTACCCCTAAGAGGTTTACGTCGTATTAAAGTTTTATACAAACGCATAGATTAAATTCTTTGAGTTACCTAAACCTAAAACATCGCACACGTATTTCCCTTTTGACGAAAGTCACTAAGTAAGGATTTTGCCAAATTCAACCCCCAAGAAACATCCGGAAGAGGGCATAAAATTTTGTATGAAACTTTTTATTCGTTTTTACATGTTGACATAAAGTTTCGCATGAATTGAGTACGGTGAAAATAATAAGTAACATATTCCATCGTTTTTGTAAATTCAACCCGTAAGACCCACTTGCACATTTCCGGGTTATATTTAACATTGAGTTAAACTGTCAAATATAAGGTGATTTAACCCGAGTTAGCCGCAAACTCAGTGTTATATACTTAACCCAGGAACGTGCAAGTGGCCCTAAGAGTTTTATTTATATGCACAGACTAAATCCTCTGGGCTAAAACTTCATGACGTCAGCATTCATTTTTAAAATTATTTCGTAGACATATTGACAACGGTAAAAATTATTAGTAACATATTATTTTATTGTTTTTGAAAGCTTTACCCATAAGAGGATACAGTAGGGTAAAAAACGGGTTTCACTCCGGGAGGGCCCGCAAAAGTGAAAACTTGAATATTAACATTGTGCATTTTTGATATTTTGGAATAGTTAGAGAGTACTTTTGCACGAATTGCTTTAATTATCAGTATGAAAGTACTATAATTTATGTGGTAGAATACAGTATTAATTTATTGCGCTACCGTACATTAACATGACAACACGAATATTCGCGCAAGCGCCCTGCGCCGTCTTACGAATTTTCGATCAGGTCATGTATCCTGACGCGAGTATAGAAGTTTTTACCCATTCCAAAAAAAAAGCTTAACGCCGCTAAAAAGGTTTTCACTTCATTAATAGTTTTCTAGTTACAGATGCAAAGGCCAAGAGCTAACACTTAAAATTCACATACACATTCCTCTTACGACGTAGGCACCAGCTAAGGAAGAATTCATAGAGATTGTAATCTGGAACGGCTTAGTTAAAAAGTGTTAAAAAATTCTAGTTTTAAATTTTGTTATAATTATTTTATTTATTATAATAAACTCTAAGCATCTTAAGTAGTGTATAAGGATTTCGATCTATTTTCCGGGGTTTTTCAGGTATATAATTGAGATAATGCCAATAATTTCAATAAAACTTTATTTTAGTAACATCCGCTTATAAGTTTAAAGTGTGTGTGTAAGTGTTTAAGCTTTATAGTTTGTATAAGTCTTGGGCTACCAGATTCCATCGTATTACGAATAAAATGGTCCTTTCAATAAGTGCAATCTGAATCGTGTTTAAATGTTTCATGCTTTCGAATTTTCCTAATACCTCTTATATTTGTTTTAGGTCCGGGATTTACAGAGTGAACACAGGTTCAAGATATCCCTTCTAAAAGGTAAAACAAAGATAAGTCAAATAAATGTTATGTTGCGAGTACATAGTTGTTCATTTATTTCAAAACAGCAATACCTTTACGAAGTGTGAAATGATTTACAGAAAAATTCAATATTTATTTATTTTTTTACAACACTTAGTACCCTTCACTTCCATATTTGGTAAAGTTCCACTCGTATACTCGACACTTAGAAATCTGTGATAATAAATGTTTACCATAGTTATAATAGTTTAATTTGAACTGCAGTTATAATACTCGTAGTTTGTACCTTTACCCAAGGAAGCAGGTAGACTTTTTTTTTTATTATAATCGCCTCTGTGGTCTAGCGGCTCAGGTGTTGGACTTGACTACATGAGGTCCCAGGTTCAAATCCCGGGTCGGGCAGCAAAGGAAAATTTGGGGTTTCCAATTTTCTTATAAGAAAAACATGTTGCTCGGGATAGGATATATGCCCGGTTAGCGATAGGCTTGCCACCTATCACATTGTGGGACTTAGTGTCTTCGGCTTGTCGTGGGTACACTGGATGTGCCTCCGTCTACCTCTTCGTGGATATGGGCTTGAAGATATCTTTTTTTCTTATTGTAAATTCTGATAGTATGAGTCAACCGTGGCCTCTAGAACCTACAGATGTTATAGGTATGCACATATAGCATCTATCGTGTCTATATACCACGGTTATCCCCTATCATATGGGGAACCGCGAGCTTGTTCGCTGTCACTAACCTTAAAAATTGCTCATTTTAAACACAGGTTTAAGGATAAATTACTTTAAAAAAACTAATAGCATCACAATTTTTACAGCATATAATTTTATAATTAGCCTTTTGATTATGACATTTGTCACGAAGTCGAAGACTATCATTCGGATTTTCACTACCAGAGTCCTCTTCCACCAACTATTTCTCTATTTGTCTATCATTTTGATTCATCTGTTAACAAAAATATGCATTTGTATAAATATAATTAACAGTAATCAAGTCAAGAACTCCAATAATCATAAAGAAGTCTATAAAAAAATAATTACCTTTAATACTAAGGATCGCCTCCCAGGCGATCTAAGGCTCTTAACTCTTAACCTATAACTCTTAGAAGACGAAAGCCTGCAAGACGCGCGACTGCTATCTATCGCCTCACGGTATGTACAGAGAATTAATACGAAAAAACTATGAGAAAGCGGCCTCCAGGGCGATGATTAGTACTCTAGGGTTAACGAAATGCCAACTTTCTCTTCTACATGGTTGCTGTTGGGCTGGCAATGAGGGTTTTTAGCACCAAAATGAAAGTAATTCTGTTTATTTTTAATGAGTTTTACTATGAAAATCCTTATAATATAGGTTTGGACGTGTTTACAATATAATCTATCTTGTTCATTGCTAATTTTATGTTTATTGCCCTATCTGTAAATTCGTTTTAGAAACAAAGTTTAATCACTTTTAATTTCGTGTTTGAATTTGAATCATTGGACAAAAATGTGAATGAACCTCTGTACTGGCCGTTGAACACTCTTTACATGTTTGCGGTTAATTAATGTCGAGCAGTTAGTGTACACGCCTAACTACACCAACTTACCACAAGACTCGGGTTAAATTCTTGATGGGACAAACATTTGTGAGATGAACATTTAAATGTCTGCATTTCTAAGTTTGGGTGTTTATCAGATTTATTCTGGTAGGTATCTATTAAAGCATTTCTACATCTTATTGGTATCGTTAAATATCATCATAGCACCAGCATATAATTTCCTAACTTTGGGGTTTGACTTCATTTCAAGTCCAGTCATTTATGCCTATTTATTACAAAGACCATAAAATAGCATATCAACTTCGCTCGTTTTGTGAAGTCAGGTGTTATGTTTTATCAAAACGTTTGTTTTAAATATTAATATCACAAAAATAACTTTAAACTAAAATAACATACTATACTATTATTATAAATTAAGGCACTGTACGTTCCAAATATGACGATTGGTCCTCACGAATATTAGAAACTAGAACTGTAAGAACGAAAATTTAACAATAACTTTTTATGTGTACTACTAGTTCATACAATAGTTTTAGAGAAGAACCGGTACACAACTATATAAATGTAGCTCTCTTTCAGATTTAGAAAAAACTGAGTTCATAGTTTATTCAAGGGGTTTATTGAGATTACCCATATTTTTCTGTAAACATATCTTCAATACAAACTAATGTAATCAATTTATTCCAAAGACGGGATCGTCAAAACGGGTGTTTCTTTTTAAAAGTTTATTCTATTTCTCTATGAAGTCTAATTTATTTAATGGTGTTTCGGTTTCTAAAGTCACATAAAGAATTTGTGAACTTCTAGTACTCATAAAAAGTCAGTTATTCGTTCTCATAGGTCTGGCTTAGATATTCATGAAGACTATTCACCATATTTGGGACATATAATGCCTTTATTTAGTATATTTATTTTATACTATGGATAATAAATTAACAGAGAGTTGGGTATGTCAGAAAAAGCATGCGAGTAAGATAAACGAAGTCACAATAAGAGAGTTAAGGAAAATATGTGGTGTAAACGCTTGCTGACTGTATTCGTAACAGTGGGATACAAGAAAGAGTAGGATTAAAAAATAATAATGTTAAAATGAGACAGGTCATGTTCCGCTGGTTTGACAAAGTAGATATACAATTTGAATATGGATGGATGTAGGTATCCGGGGAGTCTTGTTTCAAATTCCATGATTAAATCGGTAGGGTCTTATCAGAGCGTAGTGTCAAGAGTCTCCGAAACCGGCGTGTTCATATAGAAAAGTTAATAAATATGGAGGTGCCAGAAAGATCTATAAATTGTTTATTGAGGATCCTACGGGAGAGGGGACAAAAGAAAAAAATGGAGTTGGCTTTTCTTATTTGTAGTACCAGATACCTGTATGATGAACCTTACTTAACATATCGTTCCACATTTTTTTTCTGGTCACCAATATTCAAAGATTTTAAATATTAATAACAGTCCAAACACATCAAAGTTACTTTTATATTTTGATACTCGAAATATATAAAAATATTTGAATGTAAAGATCATTCTAAGCTGGTTTTCGACTTTATTTTGTACTCACGTAACGACATCCAAAATCATTCCAATAATTTGAATGTGACAGTTCGTCTGTCTTAAAATGTTGGAAGTTTCGACATTGTAAATAAATAAATAAATATCCCAGGACAAGTCACACAAATTGAATCTTACCCCAAAGTAAGCAAATTATATGCTTGTGTTATGGGTATTAGTCAACGATTCTAATACATAGAAATACTTAAATAGATGCTAGAATATATTTAATAAATACCCAGACCCGGAAATGCGGACATCTAAATGTTCATCACATAAATGCCTGCCCCCGTCGGGAATCGAACCCGAGCCTCGCGGTTGGTCGGTGTAATTAGGCATGTACGCTAGCAACGAGGCGGTCAAAAAAAGCTTAGGTATGATGATGATATTGACTTTATTGGTTGGACAAGCCATGCATTTTTTTTAAATATATATAGCGGGTCGATATCGTAATGAGCTAACTTATTAAAGATAGAGTTAGATAGTAGATTAAAGCCTTTTGATTTCAGGTTGAGGTGTTCTGTGTTGGATCCTTCAAAATCCATTATTAGATATACGAATTTTAATGATTTTTAGTTAAAAAACATATACTTATTGGTTTGTATAAAATTAAAATCTAAGGATAGCATTTTAATTAAAAATATAATTCATTTATTTCGTTTATATAAGTGGTATCATTATTTAAAAGTGGAATCGGTTTTGCAAATTTACTTAATTTAATATCAGGAAAATAGCAGCTTTGAGGCCAATTTCTTGTATATTTTTATAAACACGAGTGAAATGAATAAGTTCTTCGTTTTTTAATGGGCTAAAACAGCAAATGGGCGTACAGTTCTACAAAGGGTAAAAAACAACCATGCCCTTTAAACGCCTTTCAAGATCTTTACAAGTCTATGGTCTATTTGCCTATTTCGAACTAACAGGATGGCCTATACTGCACAAGAGACCCTCCATGGGTCACGAACTACCGGCAATCCTTCATCTCTTGTAATTTTATTTACAGTTCTTAAAAACGCAACAAATTTTAGTAGTGTTAAATCCGATCATTTCGATCATGCTAGTCATTAATCATTTTTGAAAAACTGCAATTTCCAAAGCTGCGCTTCCTATTCAATAGGAAGTACGGAACTAACTATACATAAATATGGACCATCGTGTATGGAATCTTTTCATTCCATGGCATACATAAAAAAGGAAATGCGTTTTTTTAATTTTCAAATAAAAACAACGTTGCTTGTGATTCAGACTCTTCGGATAGTCGTGGCTGCTCTGGTTTTACTTCTGCCAACCTCGTTAGGAACACGGCCGAGAAAATACTACTAAAACAAGTTTTATAATTCACATGGTTAACATCTCTTAACATTCATTCAATGTAATAACTTACAAGTTTTGCTGACAGTTGGAATAACATAACAAATATAACAAATCCCAAATCTAAAAGATATATCATGGACGAAAAACTACTGAGTAATCATTATTTTTAAGTCTAACGTTTATTGACATTTGAATTATGATAAGAAAATAGTAAAAGTGGTTGAAAAACATATCAAAATTTTGATGAAATAATGA
>NJDC01001996.1:56492-107777 GCA_002245475.1 Calephelis virginiensis | reverse complement strand
GTTTGTTACTCTTTCACGCTCGAATGGCTGAACGGATTTGTCTGAAATTTGGAAGACAGATAGATTGTGACCTGGATTAACATATAGGCTATTTTTAATCCCGATTACACGCCGGGTTTCTGTAAAAACGCGAGCGAAGCCGCAGGTAGCAGCTAGTGGGTCAATAAATGGCTTTATTTATTTCGGCTGCCACAGTAGCAATGTTTGAAACTATCATGTTCTCTTTCGGAGCTACCCTCCAAAATAGATCATGATAGTTTCAAACAGTAAGCTAGCCTTATACCTCGAAATCGTAGAAATGTCAATGTTCCATGCTATTAAAAAAATAGATTTACTGCCACATCATCATTGCTGCATATAGGGTTAGCATCCTTTTTTCTGCTGCTATATCATTAAGGCTTTCTTCAACTACGAGTATGTTCGATTTTAAAGTATAATAAATACAATACACAAATATATAATTCTTGCTAAGCGTACAATTTGAGGTTAGGGTCTAAAATATATTGCATTATTTTCTGTTTTTTCTATCAACTGTAATGAAATAAGAAAATGACAAAGCGCCTAGTCGAATAATCTGCGCCTTTTAAATATTCTAGCTATTCAAAAAAACTAGATTGATCTACATCAGCAAATCTAATCTTCTTCTATTAGTAAAATATTTGTTTATGTTACGGGCATGTGTAACATAACAAGGTTGTGTTAATTGAAATAGAAGTTCATAGATTAACAAAATAAGGAAAAAAAAAGTTTATTAACACTAATCTCATGGCGTAGTAAAAAGAATTACAACAAAGTAAACCAAATTGTTACTAAATTTTAGTAGCAAAATTCGTTTTGTTTACAGTAGGTACGCCAATTTTATTGATTAATTTTAGAAAGTAATAAATAAAAAATGTATTACTGGTCACTAAACCAAAATTAATCAAGTATAACGCTAGCAAAAGAATTTTGTCTATTAAAGACAAAATTTTATTCTTCATAAGCGCAGTTAAGTTGTTTTTAAAAAGAAAAAATATTTCAGTTACTTTTTTCAGTTTACACCGGAATATTTATTAAAATCAAAATTAATTTTAACTATTAACTATAATTGCAGTATATATTGCACTTGCAATACCAGTGGAAGATGCAGAGGTCAATATCGGACCAGCAATTGATGATGTCTCCCGAGATCCAGCATTTATTAATTACTATTTGTTCACAAGGTTAGTATCAGTAAACAAATAGTGTATTTTGTTAAATCAGTATATCTGTTTATTTAATTTAAGAAATAATAATTAGGATGGGATAGTTCGTAATCGACGACGTCGCTGGCCACGTCGCCATGGTGTCCCGGTGAGCTATGGCCCTTAGGAATCAAAAATATATAAATATATATCAAAAGTATATAAATAAAATACCATAATTTGTAAATCGAAAATATTTTTGGAACTTTGTAACAACACATTCAAATTCGATTTTTTTGAAACATTATTATAAAATCATGTTTTTTAACAACAGATATTTACTATTGGGATTTTGTTGCAAGGTAAGATTAAATTGCATTCTTATAATATTGTTTTTATTAGACAAGCAGTACTATAAAACCAGAATTCTGTTATTAATTGGTCAGTTGCTGTTTATTTAAAAAGTTTCCCCAGCATCCAGATATATTCAACTGTTTCAATATTCAAGGATATTGACTTTTTCCTACCACTCGAGATGCGCATATCCGACGTACATATTTCTCTAAGTTTAAAACCACCAAACAAAAAGTTGAAAGAGGTAAAGTGTTTTACAACTTCGCGTCGCGCCTTATAGAGTTGCTCTCAAAGCACAATACAAACTTCAAATCGTTTGTAGTTCGAGTACTAATCGAAGAGCTATACATTTTCTTTAAAGAAAACTTTTAACCTAGGAGGTTGGTATTCTGGAGCTTCCGCAAGAAATTGCGAGATTTGAAGATCACTGGATTTTCTCATACATTTAAATATCTGTTACAAATGCAATAATCTCTCTGTTTCGTTACGATTTCACAGCTAAGCCCCAAGACCTATTTTGAATTTTTTTGTAGTGAAAACTTCTTTAGCGGCGTTGCGAATTTTTTTTGGAATGGGTAAAATCTTTTAAACTCGCGTCAGATCATCAGAACGTAAGACAGCGCACTGCGCATGAGCGCGAGATCTAAAATAAAACGTAGATTCATTGCTGTTTTTGTATTGCTTGGATATTTCCAAAGAGTATATGATGCGCAATGGATAATGCGCCGCAATATACCGACCATTACATTCTCACATATAGCAGATACGTATAATATCAACAGACATTACTATATTTGTTCCATCTTGAAAATAAGCTTTATGTGTAGACGAGCAATGTTCGTTGTACAGATAATGACGACGCTCTAGCCGTCACGTAGTCTTATTGTAGCGAGTTTTTGTCAAGCCAAACGCATGTTATTGATATGAAAATAATATTTGTGCATAAATGATTGTACTTTCATACTGATAATTAAAGCATTTCGTGCAAAATTATCCCCAAACCATTCCAAAATATCAAAAATGCGCAACGTTAATATTCAAGTTTTCACTTCTACCAGCACTCTAGAAGTGCAACTCGTCTTTTTTAAAATAATATTGATTGTATTTGACTGGACCATGAACTTGGATCATTAACTACAAGTATATTAAGTATCATAGAGGATGTTTTATGTTCAAAGCGTCTGGATGTATATCTGTGGCATTATTATCTTAAAATGAATGGACGTTTTGTAAATTTGACATGATCGAGATGATTCTTAGCTACACTAGAGATAGAATTTTTGATTTAAAATTATTTAAAAGAAATGATTACTAACCCATGAATTTATTGACAGACGGAATCCTACCTCATCTCAACGGCTATTCACGGGAAATGCAAATTCAATAACATCGTCTAATTTTAATCCAAGCCATCCGACTGTTGTAATTGTTCATGGCTTTTTGGGTAGTGATACATCGGATCTAAATATTTTAATCAGAAATGGTAAGTGCAATTTAACCTTACCACATTTGAAGATGCAATTTACGAATTTTCAAATTTTTTTTTAATGTTGGGAAAACGTGTATAAGATCCATGATGCACTCGTAAGTGTATTTTGATTTACCATAAAAAATACCAGCCTGTTTGTCTCCTGTTTAGAAAAGAGGAGTATAACAAGCAAGCGTTTAATCTTATTGCAAGGTGTTGATAAAAACATTAGCCTTAAAATTAGTGGCCTCACTGATTTGTTAAGATGTTACTTCTAATATTTGGAGTGGACAATTTTCAGGCTGCGTATTGCACTCTTCGACGGGTAACGTTCATTTCATCGGCCTCCGGCTTCGCTGTGAACTAGTTTGAAGATTGATCAAATTAACATTATACTACGTAAATTACAGTTCTCTTATACTTTTCTTCAATTCAAACAAAATTATTCCATTCTAAAATACAACAATACACAATCTTGATACACATGTTTTTTTTTCTTTCGACGCGCAGTACAAACCGTTAATTATTGTACTGTAATGTGATAGCGAACTATGTCGTCTATTGTATTTTTCGAGTTGGCGGCTTCTATGAGACAAAAAAAGGATTCCTTACTTCTGAAATCGTGACTGTGGCTAGGGTCGACTTCCACTTCCAGCCGAGTCTTTAGCAAACTCTACTGAGTTTGCTGAAGACTCGGCTGGAAGTGTTCCACTACTTACTATATTAGTGCTATACTAGTGTTACTTATTATTATGTGACTATGCACTACACCGCCAACATAAGATTCCAAAGAGTAAAGAATCATGTAAATTTATAACAGACAAGACTTTAGGTGCGGTGGGTCGAGCTGGACCTCGACCCCAAAAACTATAGTGGACTAGTACAAACTATAAGTACTATAACTAGTATTTTAAAGCGGGGAAACATGTTAAGATTGCTAGTGATGCAAGGGTAGGTATAGGTAAGGATTAAGTCATTGACCTTTGTAATCTCCTGTGTCCCAATTATCACCATAACACTGTCCTCTATTCACTCGTGGCGATAATTGTGATATAAGCGTCTTTAGCGATTGTGGGCGATATCTATGGGGGCGGCGATACGATTTTTATTGCGGTGCGGTGCGGCAATCTCGGGCGAATTTTTTTAGTTCGGACGCGACACTAGCACCCATATAGAGAGGCTTGGAAGGGGGAAAACTAATGGTAGGAATTAGGATATGACACTTGTCAGTCACAATAACGGCAGATTTAAATCAGCGCAACCAAAGACTTCAATCTCAATTTGGCATAACATCAATATTGCTTTTCGTATTTTTTTTTTTGCATTGGCTCTGCAAGAGCAGCTCATTTACTTTCTAATGTTATAAACAAATCTTTTCCAGCAATGCTAAATCGGAGAGAAAATAATATTATTAATGTGAACTGGCAAAGAATTGGCGCCTCTGATGCTGTATACGGTACTCCATCGTTGGGACGTTTTCTGGGACAGTTCCTTAGATACTTGAACCAAGTGACTGGTGCTCCTTTCAGGAATATGCACTTAATTGGGTTCAGTTTAGGAGCTCATCTCGTTGCAAGTGCTGGAAGGGAGTTAGGTGGTCAAGTTGGAAGAATCACTGGTAAGTATTTTTTTTAATCATGTTATTAAGGCACCAGTGCCAGCAAGCTCAAAATTAATTGTGTGATTAGGTACGTAAAGTACAATTTTATTTACAGCTAGCTGTCTCGGCGAACTTCGTTTCACCCATTCAGTTTGTATGGGAAAAATAAAGTATTGCTTTTCCCATTTTCTCTGCAATGTTTCCTGTATTTCTCCTAATAAGAACCTTCTTCTGACAATAACTAACAAAACAAAGAAAGAATTATCCAAATTGGTTCAGTCGCTTGGAAGTTATGCGCTCACCAACACATTTAGCGATTCATTTTTATATTATAGATTAATTATTTAAGTCATATGTGTCGGTGGTTGAATGACAAAACTGTATCAATATTACTTTTATGACAAATGTATAAAAATTTGGAAATGCTTAAAAAAAAAGTAATTTGAAATTATACCCAAAAATCTCACTCGTTGAACACATGTTTTGCTAAGCACTGTCTAAAATTGTATTATCAACTATATCATGCTGCTACGTCATCCACATGTAGCATCATTGCTTATATGTAAATTTTTTTGTTGTAAGGCAAGTTAAGATTTTTAAAACCAGCAATTTTCTTACACTCAGTTTAGGTTAATATTTTTTAACACAAGTGAACCATAATTTTACGGAAATTAATTCGATGAGTTTTTTTTTATGATATTGGAAGGCAAACATGCAGAGGGATTTCCTGGTGGTAAGAAATTCACGCCGCCTAGAGCCACCAAAGCTGATAATGGTGCGTTGCCAACCTGAGGTGGGGATGTTAGGCCTCGAGCAAAAGTACGTTTACTGGCTACCTAACCCTCCAAACCGGAACACGTCATGACGTTATGGCGGCAGAAATAGGTAAGGCGGTGGTACCAATCCGGGCGAGTCGCTGGCAAACTCTACCACCTAGTAGTATGTCACGGTCTTAGTGACGGTAAGCCTATGCTCGCCTTTTACGAGCTGCCTGGCAGGAAGGCAGATGGTCTATTCTACAAAGGAACCCGGACCAACACGGGGGAAAACATATTTTAATTTGATAGCATTATTGTCAGTAACAAATAAGCAAATGGGTTGTTTATATCATTTCTATAAATAATTCAGTCATTGTCGTCGCTAACTTAAGTTATTTTAATTTTTTTCTGTTTTCTTGTGGCCGAAAAAAATGTCATGGGTTTAAAATACTACACTTATTCTTTATTTGTTGAAAAATGACTCATCGAGTGAATCGATTTTAATCTGTTTTCATTAACAATCTCAACTGATTTAAATTATCTTGAATGATAGCTTTGGTTGACAAAAGTCGAGATTAGGTACTAGTTTTAGATTATCGATAAGTGATAAACATTGATTATTCAAACGTAGTCCAAATCTCTTTAAACTTGAAGGACATAAGCGATTCCCATCCCTAGTTTAAAAAGTTGTCACTAAATTTTTTTAAATTTAATTTGTCTCTTTCTGCTGCTGCTGCATCTTTCATAATAATTTTACTTTATGTCAGTTAAGAATATTTTAAGGCCAATGACAATGATGACAATTTTGAAAGACCATAAGTGGATTAATTCAAATCCAAACGGAAGAAATCTTAAACATGTCCCATTAAAGAGTCCATAACATTTTCATTAATTTATTTTAAATTGAATGCAACACCAGCTATCCTGATTGAAAGCTAGCAATGTTTGCTACATCTGCGACATATTTTATAAGTTGGCATAAAAGCAGAAAGATTTCCTTGACTTAAAAAATAGAAAGAAACAAAGCACTAAGAAATCAAATCAACCAAACAGTACAACGGTACACATTTTGCTAGATTAGCTGGCAACTGTACTGCAACTGGCTGCAAATCAAAATATAGCGTAACGCTCACAGCAACAGATTATACCAGCTTACTCATATCAAGTCATGATTTGATTGCAGTTGTACGATTTTACTACCTAGTGAAGCAATCCAGAAATCTAAACAGTAGATTTGTTCACAAGCAGGCAATGGGATCGCAACGACTAAAAAACATTTGCAACTATTTCATTTCTAACAGTCTACGCTGGCCGCTTACACCTTCAAATGCTTATCGTTATTACAGTACCTGGATGATTGAGTTTTACTCATTAAAAAAAAGTATCTTCACGCCCATATCCCCGAAGAGGCAGGCAGAGGCACAACCAGGGCACCCACGACTAGCTGAAGATACTAAGTCCCACAGTGTGATAGGTGGCAAGCCTATCGCCAACCGGGCACATATCCTAGCCCGAGCAACATTTTTTTTATTAGAAAATTTGGAAAAACCCAATTTTCATTTTGTTGCCCGATCCGGGATTCAAACCCGGGACCTCATGCAGTCAAGTCCAACAACTGAACCGCTAGACCACAGAGGCGATTTTACTCATTATTTTCTATTAAAATTTATTTTAAGGCTTGGATCCGGCTGGATCCCTGTGGCAATATCACCCAGAACGTCTAAGGGCATCTGACGCCATATACGTCGAAGGTATCCACACTGATGTCGTCTTTGGGATCCATGCCCGTGTTGGGGACGCAGACTTCTTCGTTAACGGTGGAAGTAGACAACCTGGCTGCTTGACTTTCGTATGCAACCACAACCGATCCTTTCAGTTCTATGCTGCTACAGTAACTTACAACCATCTTGTGGGTCGACAATGTAATAACATGCAACAAATGTCTTCGAACAATTGCTTTGGATCGTCTCTGAATATGGGGAATGATGACATTGAAAAGAGAGGGTAAGTTTTATTGCCTTTACTGTTTTTTTATCCTTGGACAAGTTACATAAAATGAATCTAACCCCAAACTAAGCAAATTATATGCTTATATGCTTAGTCAACGATGCTAATAAATAGAAATACTTAAAAATGTACAAGAATAAATTTAATTAACACCCAGACCCGGAAATGCAGACATCTAAATGTTTATCACGTAAATGCCTGCTTCCGTCGGGAATCAAACCCGAGCTTCGCGCTTGGTCAGTGTAGATAGGCTATCTACTTGACCAACGAAGCGGTCAATTATTATTATTTGTGTCCAACGGCTAACAAGGTTATGTAGATGTAAGCTAGATCACATTATTTTCACGAAATCTCAAGCAAGAACATTTGATACCGCACAAAACCAATTATATGTTCGTATGTATTATACTAGCTTTTACCTGCGGCTTCGGTCGCGATTAAGTCGTTAAAAAATATCCTATGTTACTTTTAATACCAAGGACAATTATTACAAGAATATTTTTACAAAGTTTCATAAATCATTACTAAGTAGCATTTGCGTGAAAGTGTCACAATTAAACTTATATTCGCATTTTTATTAGAGATAATATATCCGATTCGGCGAACTTCGTATCGCTTGACAGCTACTAACAGTTTTATGGACAAGTGTGGGTTTTACCACTTTCCACGCAGTTTTCCCGGTTTTTACCTCTTTATATGATCCTTCTCCTGATAATAACCAATACAGCAAAAAACCATCCGTTCAAGCGTGATGCAATAACCTTGCGAAACAGGGATTAATAAAAATATTAATAAAGCTCTAGGTAAATTTTGAGAACGTAAACAAAGCATAAAACTGGTTTCCATCAACTGCAGTCGCAATTCCAGGCCGGTGACGTTATGACTCGTACTAAGTACAACATAATGTGACAAGAAGTGAATCATATTTGAGGACTTTTTTTTTAATGAATTGTTATACAGGATTACAGCTAAAGCACCAGCCAAATTTCTAGAAGAAGTGTGGATAAGATAACACTTTCGATTTACAAAAAAAAATACAAATTTAAGATATAGAAACTACACGATGCACGGTCATAACGTAAATAAAGCCATAAAACTAGTTCCCACCGATCGCAGTCGCGTTCGCAGGCTGGTCATGACGTGACTCGAACCAGGTACGACATAGTATGACAAGTCAACCAATTTTTGCGGACTTTTATTCCTGCTGCCATAGCGTCATGACTTGTTCCGGTTCGGAGGGTAAGGTAGCCGGTAAACTTACTTTCGCTCGAGGCCTAACATCCTGACCTCAGGTTGGCAACGCACCATTACCATCTTTGGTGTCTCTAGGCGGCGTTAATTTCTTACCATCAGGAAATCCGTCTGCTTGTTTGCCTTCCTATACCATAAAAAAATGAAAGTTTAATAGTAAATATTACAATTTGACTATATCATTATAAATGCATAACCATTTTAACCTATAACATCTTATTTTAAAATTTGGCCAGTACGTTCAAAGGGACCCTGTATAAGTACATATTAAAATTTGGCAATAAGATTTAAAATGTGTTATTATTTATTAAATTTATTCTGGTATGTATTTAATTATTTATATGTATTAGAATCGTTGACTAATACCCATATCACCAGCATGTAACTTTTGGGGCTAGATTCAATTTGTGTAACTTGTCCAGGAATAATTATATACTTATCTAAGCCTTTATCTTCTTATGTTAAAATTTGGCCGGTTCTTTCAAAGTTACCCTGTATGATGCATCCTTTGTGTATTATTTTATGTAAAACACTTGCACTAAAAATAATACATAATGGAGTTATACCAAGTTCCAAAGATTGAAATAATTCAATATATTGTATCGTTCACGTTGCTTACAGGTTACACAATCAGTATTATTTGTCCGGTAACAAAAAATAACATAAATTATATTAATACTGATACTGGTACAGCCATTTCATTCGAGAAAATTTGATAATGTTTTTTTTTTCAGATCCGGACTATACAGAGTGAACACAGGATCAAGATACCCCTACTAGAGAGTGAAACGAATTTAAATGAAATATATATTATATTGCTACTATTTCAGTTGTAAATTTATTTTATGAAATCCCGGGTTAGATGCTCCTCTTTACCTATTCCTGGCGCCATAATGACTCATATTCTGGCCCGGAGGATAGAGCAGCCGATAGACTTGCACAATATTGGCTTCACATCCCAGCCATAGGACAGGGATGCACCTGCAGCATCGATAGTATCTACAGACCGCGGCTATTTCTTACCACCAAGAGAGCCAAGTTCTTTATTCACTAACCTCTCACATACAAAAATAAGTTCAGTAAAACTTCAAAAAACCGATTTCGATTTCAATAAGTAATCGCGTTTAAAGATGTTAATTAACATTTAATCTATCATTCAGTGAAAGTCTTGTATAAAATATCTACTTAAATATTAATTAAAAGATAATTGACGCCGTGCCACCGTAAGGTAGCTGGGTAAACCAAAAGTCAGTATTTTCCTTGATGTTCCTTTGATTTAATTATCAGATTCAAACTTGGTGGGAATTGGACTACCTCGAAAGTTCGCTTTTTCAAATAAAAAAAAATTTTAAAGTTGGTAACCCTGTACTATATACAGGGTTACTTACTCAGATACATATATATGTATCTGAACACAAACAGTCACTAAACACAGTTATTATAAAAACAGTGACAACAGTCATCAACTAGGACCCTCTAACCGCAACAAAATGTCAAAAAGTAGATATTCTGCGATTTACTAATAATGATAATCGATCGAACGACAAGCGTTATATTAGTGAAGTCACTATACTAGCAGTACTCTGTGATAGCCAGTTTGACGTTTGTGTTCCGTTGTTGGTGTTGGTCCGGATAAACCAAGGGCCATGTGCACGTTCCTGGGTTGAGTACTTAGCTCTGAGTTAGCTTCTAATTAGGGTTAAATTACATTTTATTTAACAGTTTAACTCATTCTTAAATTTTAACCAGAAACTTGCAAGTGGCCCTAAGTAGAATAGGCAGCTGGTAAGAAGCAAGCAGAAGTTAAAATAGATTTATTACTAACCAGACCTTTGACTGCAGTGTGTTGTGCAGCAATTTTATAGGGTAGGGATTCACCGCCTTACCTATCCCTGCCGCAATAATGACTCTGTCATATTCAGTTAAGGAAGGTAGGATAGCCGATAGACTTATCCAATAAGTACAAAAACCCGACTTTTTTTTACTTATAAAAACCCGACCACAGGACAGCGATACACTTATAACATTTATGGTGTCTAGAGGCCACGTTACCTTTTACGATTATGAGAGCATTGTGTTTGTTCGCTGACCTCCTACATAAGAAAAACATAAAATGTAAGCATTTATGTTTCGTTTTATTAATTTTTTTATTGAACTACTAGCTGCTCCTTCGAATTTTGTGTCACCCGTTCAGTTTGGATGGAAAAATTATTATCGCCTCTGTGGTCTAGCGGTTCAGTTGTTGGACTTGACTGGATCAGGTTCCGGGTTCGAGTCCCGGGTCGGGCAACAAAAATAAAATTGCGTTTTCCCAATTTTCTAATGAAAAATGTTGGTCGGGATTGGAAATGTGCCCGGTTGGCGATAGGCTTGCCACCCATCACATTGTGGGACTTAGTGTCTTCGGCTAGTCGTGGGTGCCCTGGTTGTGCCTCTGCCTACCTCTTCGAGGATATGGGCGTGAAGATGGAAAAAACAAAATGTTGTTTTTCCTAATTTCAACACATTCGAATGGGATAAAAAATATCCTATGTCAGTCTCCTAGTTCTAAGCTACATCTGTATAAATTTTAGGTCAAACCGGTTTAGACTATCTTGAGTCATAAATAGTGCAAATAACACGACTTTATCTATACATTATTACTTGCCATACTGATTACAAACAAAAGACTTAAAAATTATACTCTAATTTGGTTAATTTTTTATAGTAAATTTACATTCCTACCCGGTTATGTGCCATTATCGCGTGCCGCTACTATACTATCTTCATGAATGGACAAATCTAAGTTGCAGGTAGATTATAGTCAAGACTAATCTCAGTACTTAGAGATGTCAATTACCATTTAATCAGTCATTGAGTGAACATTTTTGATATAAAATAGTTACGTAATGTTAATTAATTTTTAATTGACATCTCTGAGTGGGCTATATTTTCCCCAATTTTGATATATATTTACTCCTGAACTGTCATTTCACCAGGTGTATAAACAGTTTTTAAAATCGTAAAATATGACCAAGATCTGCTGATAATCTGAAACAACAAAAATAACAATTGGTAACTTGTCCTAATTTAGCTATACTAATAAATACGAAAGTGTCTTCATTTTATGTTGCAAAGGTGCGATATTGTGGTAAAGATATAAGTAAAGGTAGTATGTACCTGAAAGAATACAAAGGCCACTTTTTGGCTAAATAAGTTTGATCCGAGTGCAAAGTCGCACGCAACACCTAGTAACTTTGTAAATCCAAAAGTAAATGAGTGTTTTTGTCTTGTGACGGAACAAGTAGACCAATTTGTTGATGATAAAAGGGTGAAATCCTGAGTTTTTCAGTAAGTTTATTGGTAAAACTAGCCAAGTTATTATTTATAATTATTATTAAAATATAAAGGTAGTAACATTCCGGTCAACAAGCTTTAGAGTTCTGCCACAAAGTCTGACCAGCAGCGTAATGAAACAGGAATTAAAATAATTGAATATTTTACTGACCAGCGATAGGGTTACCGAATCTCTGTACCCCTACCATGAACGCTAAAAGCAGTTGTATTTCCATTTTGCTAAATGTTGACTTATAAAAGTAACGTTATGGCATACTTCGTATGGTATTTTTCTTCAATGACAATTAGTATTATTGAAATATAATTGTTTTAAGAGCTTATGGTAACCCAAAAAGGGTCAGTGGGATTTTTTAATTAACCAGTGCCGCTTGTAGTGAGTCTTGGTACGTGGGAATTTTAATTGAAGTACGGAATATACTTCCTTCCCAATGAAAGGATCTACAAATTTTCGGAGAAGATTTGACTAACTGTAAAAGTGGAGACAGCCGCTGGCAGCAGACTAAACCTTGTATTTAAATATACTATACTTAAAACGTCAACCACAAAAAAAAAAAAAAAACGCCTATTGGAAATGCAAAATGCATTTGCAACGCATGCCTTAAACAGTGCTTAAAATTGGATATTCTTACCTTTGTAAAACTTTCATACGACATGTTTGAGAATTTATATGCCGTGAGCACTTGCGGTTTATTTGCTCTGAAAAATTGGATGTTAATTAGAAATTACAAACACATTACAAAAAAATATTAATGTGCAAATGACTGAATATTTTTCATGAATATAAATTTAGAAATAAACATACATTATTATTTAACCGTGATTAATATTTACCTAAAAAGTGAAGAAAACAAAATTGCAGCAGTAAGAAAACTTACCAAAATTATAAAACTACAATTTCTTTACAATTTTATTTACAATCTTCTAAAATATAAAAATTTTCGTGTCACAGTGTGCATGATTGAACTCCTCCGAAACGGCTTGACCGATTTTCATAAAATTTTGAGAGCATATTGAGTAGGTCTGAGAATCAGCCAACATCTATTTTTCATACCCTTAAATGATGAGGGTGATTCACCCCAATGTTTTTTTACTAAAATTAAAAATAATATAGCAGAAAAACGTCTGCCGGGTCAGTTAGTATGTTTTAATATTTAGGTATAAAAAATTGTAAATACTTACTTGTTATTCTTATACTTTTTGTTTTATTTAAATTCTGAAAAACGTTATAATTTGACTTCGTAGAATATTAAAAAATATATTATTTCATTTTACCTGAGCATCAAAAGCAGAATAAGTTTTTTCGATGTTTGATCCATGGTGTACCATTCACAAAGAAATGCCGCATCTCCAATTTTTATACTCTGGAATAGAATATGAAGTCGTAAAATCAGTGTCAAAAGCACGGTTTTTGCGAGAGTATCAGCATCCAAATGAGCACAGAATAAGTAATAGTAGATACATAGGTACAGAATACTAACTTTGTAACGGATTTCAAACAAAATTTAATCTTAATTTGTTACTACAAGGATCACTTTCTGCTATACGAAAATACCAGCAAAATGTAAAAGTTACGCAAACACTCCAAATTGAACCATGACACGTTTGTCCACAAAATTATATTACCTTAAGGGTTCCAGATAATAGTAGTTTACTATTTATTGTGTGATATTTAATAGCAATAATGCAGACAAATTATTTACTTATGTTTAGAAATATGCGATAAATACGCACAACATCAATAAAATACTCCGGTCGATATCCGACCGCCTACTAGCGTGTGTCAACAGCTGTCAACTCGAATGTATAACCTCCTAGGAAGTCCGTTAACCGAATATTCGTAAACAGCTAAGTGACACCTCCCTGCTATTATGGTAACGTGTAGCGCCAATTCCACTTACGATATACGAGTATGTAGAAGTGGCCAATTTTAAAGATGATCTAGAAAGAAATGGTATTCGTTTTTTAAAAAATGCTGTCACTAACACCGTGACATCTGACTAGGTAGTAGAGTTTAGCAGCGACTCGCCCGGATTGGTACCACCGCCTTACCTATTTCTGCCGCCATAACGTCATGACGTGTTCCGGTTCGGAGGGTAAGGTAGCCGGTAAACTTACTTTTGCTCGAGGCCTAACATCCCGGCCTCAGGTTGGCAACGCACCATTACCACCTCTGGTTTCTCTGGGCGGCGTGAATTTCTTAACATCAGGAAATCCGTCTGCTTGTTTGCCTTCCCATGCCATTACCATAAAAAAATCAAGAAACAGATTTTGGGATGGTAAATGTTTGTATTTCAGTATTTTAGAACAAATTGTACTTAAAGTTTAACAAAGTTACGTAGGCGCTTGAAAATTACAGAGGCTGGAACAGAGATCTGCTTATTCATTGCACAGATTAATTATATATTCTGACGCTAACAGGTCCTTCTTCTTTTATTTTATGACTGAACGGCAAACGGCGTGAACATTAATAATACAACACTTTCTATCCTTGCACTTGATGAAACTCCATTTGTTTATGTATGTATTAATTAAAATTAATTAATGATGATTATTGTTTGGTTAACATGAACAATTTAAAAAAAGCTCGCCTCTGTAGTCTGGTGATCTTGGAAGGATTCGACTCCACGAAAACCCGGGTCCGAACTTCGGGTCGGACCATATAAACAAACTTCTTTCAAAATTATTAAATATGTGTCCGGTTAGAGATAGTCTTGCTACCTATCACATTGTAGGACTTAGTGTCTTCGGCTAGTCGCGGGTGCCATGGTTGTGTCTCTGTGAAGACTCTTTTAAATAAAATATATTAAGTGAAAAAATGCTTGTGCACTCTTACATTGATGTAGATTAATGAAACTTTCTCGAGCGTCCCAAAGACATTTAATGGTGATGTTGAAATAATTGTACTTTCTCAAATTCATTCAAAAAAGCTGCGATATAAACTTATAAAACTTAAAAACACTGATACTGATTTCCTTTAACATTATGATAAAAACATGATTAAATGATACATGCCAGATTAATTAATGATTAATTGTTATGCTAGACAAGTGACGCGATTTATCGATATGATTTGATATACTTATTATACAGATAGCAAGAACGCACGACGCTAAAATCTGATAACAATTATTAAAAATATGTAAGTGGTTGGCTACAATAAACTGCCTAAAACTGCTTTATACTTAAGCGATTCAATCTAAATGTGTATAGGCATATAGTAATATAGGTTAGAACGACAGTGCAGTAAAAATATGGAACGTTATCGCAGTTACCTAAAACAAACGTTCGAAACGGCACACTCACACAAACACGCGCGTCGATGTGGCGGCGTTACACTAATGTAGTATACAGTTGTCAAACTCACCTCTTATTTTGAATATACCTAAAGCCGAGCAGTATTTCAACACGCAATAGGGCTACGCGGCTTCAGTTCACTTTCAGCTATAATAATTATAGCTGCCAATTTTAATTTCTTTCAAATTTTGGTATCGTAAATGTTGATATTTTTAATACAAACAAAAATCATTTAACGAATAATAAATGTTCAATAAAAATGCCGGTTACATTTTTGGTTACCAAATTTCATAAAAATCCACAACCATTCAATTGAAGCTCAAAAATAGCCTAATCTATAATTAATCTTTGCCATTTTGAGTAGGTACTTGGACTTATAAAACTAAAATAATATTCACAGATCTTGAAAGAAGTTTACTGCTTGCAAAATACAATATCAATAAATTTAATGTAGGAGCTTTTGTTTATATTTTATCACACCCAAATGGAGATGCAACGAAGGAACTATTTGAAATGTTCTTGTAAAACTTATAATTAATTACATAAATAATTGATTTTCATAAGCATTCATAGGGCTGTCATACTTGTGTAGGTAAAAGCCCTCCAAAACAACAGACAAAAAAAAACCTGTTGTAAACAAAATCAGAAAACGCTTTAACTTTAATCGTTCGTTACTTCGGTGCAACCGTAAATGATGGCATACCAAATATATACCGAACGGAAAGAGTACTGCATATTGCATTACCATGGCGGCGGCGATTACGCGATGCTGTAGTAGATAATGCCGCGTCAAAACGAGTGGTCAAGTTAGTATTTGTCTGAGACATCTTTGTAAAAATGCCAAGAGCGTATTCGTCTTTTGCTGGAATTTACCGACGTCTTTAGATTATCTAATCATCTAATCATATTATTGACAAACGAATCAGTTATTGCAATTCGATTGATTAAAAAAAAACATAATAAACCTTTTGCTTCAATGGGGCGTAAGTACTTTATCAACAAGGCTTAGTTTCCATACTGTTTCATATTTGTACATGATGTTAACGTTTGACACGTTCAAGAAATGATCTGTCGACGCAGCGTTCTATTTAAAGTGTTTTTTTCTTAAATTGCCAAACTTTAGCTGTCGAGTTTATTGGCTAAAATTTATTAAACAATTTATTTAATATTATCACAGCAAAACTTTAGAAAAACAACTCGCTTATCGTTTTTTATTTTTATCACTTTTGGCATGTGCGTCAGCATCTGCCATTTGCTAAGTTTGTTTGCATGAAGTCAGTTGATTTAATAAAATTGGGATCCAATAACTCAAAACTAGTATATTATGTCGTCTTAATAGTCATATCAAGTTTTGGTGAAAACAAAGAGTTATCTAGTGAGATTTTGCTGCAACGAGAAAATACACGAAACATTAATTTCTTCATAAATACTCCACTTGTTCCAAAATCAACCAACCCGAACTATAGAAGTTTTACCCGATATGTATACGAAATTCAATAATACCGAAAAAATTGCTACCAACTTTTCTTTTAATGGTGCCAAAGTTTTATCACCACGTAAGTAAGTTTTGGCGGTTTTGACATTTTCATGCCGCTATGCCGAATTAAGGTGAGACTAATAAAAACTTTTAAATTTAATAAGAGTTTTTTTTTGTGTCAATGAAGCCAGAAGCCATATTAACTACGAGAGATAAAACTTCAAAGACCTAAAGAGTATGTCTCTTTCCAATTTACTAACCTCACTTTGTGAGAGTATTGTGATGTCAACACTATAATACTGGAGATTACATTCCTATCAAGGACCAAAAGTCATTTCCAAATATTGCTGACTTTCTCTAATGTTCAGAAAATGTGAAAGAAAATGAAATTCTCTGAAATTCAGCTGAGCAGAGAATCAGCAATGTTTAGAGATGGCATTAGTTCTTCGTTAAGAATGTATCCTCTTATAGTAACATAGCTTCATGGATGCCAATTTAACAAAGTCAAAATGAAAGACAGGCTGATAAATTTAAGAAAGTCAGCTATATTAGGAAATTGACAGCAGATCTTTGTCAGTTAAGAGTGTAACTTCCAGTAGTAACATAGCATCATGTTTGTGTATACGAGTATATTATGATATTAAAAATCGAGCTTTTTGATTTTCTAAAAAGTTTATAAAAATGACTTACGTAGTACTAGAACTTAAACGTTGATTTTGAAACTTGTACTGTTAGCTTTTTTTGGGTCTTAGGAAAAATCGAAAACGTTTTCAATTAACGACAGCTTTTTTAAAACCTAATCATTGATACAAAACAATAACAAAATATATTTTGGGGACCATTGAAATTGTTAAAGTTAAATCAATTTGTACAAAATATATTCTAAAAATATGTTTTCATTTCGTATTTGATTTAAAATTAAAACAGGGAAACCGTTTTCATCTGCAAAATTATTCACGCAATCACGCTTCTGGTTTTTAGATTCGAAACACCAATTACTGTTTGTTGCTTTTAATTTAATATTTTAAATGCTGCTAATTAATTGCAGTTTAATTAGGTATTTTTAGGGTTCCCTTATCGAATGGAACATTTATGGATTCGATTTGACGTATAAAAACAAACAAGCAAACGGGAAACCGTGTGCCAAAAAGTGCCAAAAAAGTATTTTACAGGCATGACAAAGTCAAATAATAATAATAGTTCGAATTTCATAGGTTTGAAGATATCTTCTTATTTATGGATAATGCATTTAGCCTCATGAATTTGTTCCTACCACAACCTTAGCGCTTCCCAGTGTCGATAGAGCCGTTGCAAAAAATTAAAATTCAAGATGTGGTTGGCATCGCCTTTATAAATAACCACTACTTTTTATTAGCATTAAAACTTTTCGCCTGTATCCACATATTGACGTGGTAATCCTACAGTAACTTTATTACTAATCTATAAGTGGTTATTTTAGTCATAACCCCATAAGAGATTTGTTACTTATGTAACTCAAAATTACAAGTGAGATGGTGAGAAAATTTATGTGGAACAATTTTGGAGTCATTTCCTGTTTTCCGGAAAAAGAGTTATCAGGTCAAATTAATGAAGTAATTGGAGTCGATATGTTGTACTTTTACTGCGCTCAAATTACGCTTTTAATACTCTACTAATAGTCAATATTATCAATATATTTAAAACAAGAGATCGTGATATTTTAGATCAGTTCCCAGGTAGCCGCTGATATTTTTTAATAATTAGCAAAAATATCTTAGCAAAAAAACTCTACTAGGCCTTATAGCTTCATATTTTGAAGTAAAAACTTGTTTCGTGGCGTTGCGCACTTTTTTTGAAATCGGTACAAACTTCTAAACTCGCGTCAGGACACGTGACCTGAAGTTTCGTAAGACAGCGCAGGGCGCTTGCGCGAATAAGACGGCACAGGGTGCTTGCGCGAATTTTCGTGTTGTCATATTTGTGTATGATAGCACAATAAATGAATATTGTATTCTACCGCATAAATAATAGTACTTTCATACTTATAGTTAAAGCAATTCGTGCAACCATTCCAAAACATCAAAAATACTCAACGTTTATATTCAAGTTTTCACTTCTGCCGGCACTCCCGGAGTGCAACCTTTCATTTTCTTAATAAAGAAACACTTGTACACTTGTACGTTCCACTTATAATTTATTATTTTATAAATAACTTACCGGTTTCATTTCTAACAGCATCATCAGGGCTAAAACTTAAACTACTAAATTAAATTCAGTGGTCAAAAAATCAACTGTTAACAGATAATGGAGTTACAACGTATTAAAGTTTTATTGTGTCTACCCACTATAAAACGGATTAGGTACATATTGTTTTTTCTTTTTTGAATGGCTAATATGTTGCTAACCGCGAGGTTTTTACAACTTCAACAGGCTATAGCATTATGCGAGTATTTTGTACTTTTACTGTGCTCAAACTATGCATTTAGAGCTCCATTAAGATTTTTGTACACCCTAGAACTTTGAGAAATTAGAGAACATACCAAAAAATGACCATTCACGAAACTTGGATTTTATTTCATCACGCCTGACAGTGTCTTTCACTGTTTTTCTTTCATCTCAGGTTCGCCTCAGGTTGAAAACTCATAATTACCACTTATGGTGTCAATAAGCGATATTTCTTTTTTATAATCAGATAATCTACCTGTGCTTTGACTCCCAATCCTGTAAGCATAATATTTTGAAAAAGGTCAAGTAAAGTTTCCAACTAACCTCCCTTATAAGGTTTTCTCCATAAACACTTATCATCAAGATTTGCAGAAGAACTGATAGCAGAAATAGCACGACGCCAGGAATTTCTGTCCATTTCCCCATCTAAACAAGTAATCGTATTAAAATTAAGTTAGTTTGAATCTATAGTCTACCTATGGTCCAGCATCGGACTTGACTTCTTGAGGTCGGGGTTTCGATTCGGCCAAATCGGGCAAACAAAAAAAATAGAAAATGTATATTTTCAATTTTCTTAAAAAAACGTTGCCGAGATTGGATATATGCCTGGTTAGCGATAGGCTTGCAACCTATCAAATTGTGGGACTTTGACTAGTCGTGCGTGCCCTGGCTGCACGGCTCCCTACCTCTTCGGGGATATGGGCGTCAAGATAGTTTTTTTTACTTTTACGATAACGATAAGTATCATTTTTATGATGTCAGAGTTTAAACAAAAAATCCATTGAATCGTTTCACCCGTTCAAAACCAATGATGCGCCAGGCACATCAAACTTATAAAACTTCTTTTTATCCGTCGTAGATTGAAAATGTAGACAATATCATATTATATCGAATATGGAGGGGTAAATCATAATTTTAACGTAGCTTTTTTTTCATAATCAGTTGAAGTCTTGGTCTTCAACTAACTTAGTCTTGGTCTCAAGACTAACTCGAGAAAAAAATTCCACTATTTAACTTTGTCTAAAATATTTTTCTTTAAATTTAAATTGTAAAAAGTTGAAGTAGCATTATAGTTTTTTAAAGATAAATAGTTCTAAATACGTATTTTGTATCGTGACAAAATATCTAAAAAATCAACCCTTCCTCGTAAAAACACACAAGCTAATGACGATATAATAACTTCGACGTATTATTGCCATTAAAATAACTTCGACGTATTATTGTCTAGATTAAGTATGGCCGTGGCTTCACCCAAATGATATTTAACTATTAGATTTAGGTGATTTTTCTTCTTACTTGACATATTTTCGTGAACTATGGGCTTGAATTATCTTTTTTTATTGTTTTCGTCTACCTCATTTACCTCTTTACTGTTTACCTGTTCACTTGATTATCATGTTATAACCTATTCAATATGAAGTGGCCGTTTTTTATGTCTGTAAACTTATAACTACATTTCTCTGTCAACTCTGTAGCCTAACTGCGATGTGTTTGACTTGATTTCCTGAGGTCAAGAGTTGAATCTCAGGATCGAGTACCAAAAAAAATTTTCAAGGTTTTTTATACAACAATTTTGCTTGTGCCTATATGCTTGCTATCGTGGGATTTAGTGTTTCAGCTAATCGTGGGTGACATAGTTGAACCTCGAAAACAAAACAAAAACATGAAATGCTTATATGAGGTACAATCAATGGTCCTTATTTATCGGTTTGTATAAAAGGCAAAGCTATTTAATTGACTGATGTATCAACGCACAGGGCAAACCTTTAGAGCTAGAAACTTGAAGTTTCTCATCAGTGTCCCTCTTGTGACGTAGGCATTCACTAAGAAAAGATTTTTCAAATTTTAACCCCCAAGAGGTTGACGTAGGGGATAAAAGTTTGTATGAAACTTTTTTCCTTTGACATTTGACATATAAAAAATAATATATATGTAAAAAATAGTTTATTTTTTACATACAGAGGTTATAGTTTGTACGATTTTTTTATTTCTTTGACATATTTGCATCAAATGATTTTGATACGTTAAAAATGATCATTAGCATATTTCAGTGTTTTTGAAAATACTTCCTCTAAGAGGAAAAATCAAAATATCTACTTTATAAACAGGATGTTAAGAACAGTACACTTATCATGAAATCTATTAACAATCACTTTTTGCGGTACCGTGTTTTTTTTTTCTTAATCACATTTTTTTTTATTTCAACTATTAGAAAATTATTTTCTGGGTACTTTTTGGGCGTTTTATTTCGGGAAACCTGATACACAGCAAAAATACCTACTTTGCGTTATGACTAGTATTACTCTCAAGTTAGGCATATAGAGAGTTAGACTTACTAAAACATAAATTGGCGGAGAAAAATACTATCTGCTGCTTAGAAAAATAGGTTATGTTCTAAAATAGTATTCAATTTTTTTCTTTTAGAATATTGTTTTCAGACAGTATAGTATAAATTAACCGGATTCATTTGTAATCCTAAGACTATCCTGACAATCTAGTCAAGCTTAAGGGATACGTTTATGAAACCATGACACAATTCTTTCCATAAAATCTATCAATTAAGTTTACTCAACCATAATTAGGCCTGTTGTTTTGTAAAACGGCATAAGCAATGGCTGCATGCCATGGAGATGAATATGACGTGGGTAATTATTACCCCTAAACTCCGAACAATTTATAGGCGTCGGTCAATGTGTTTCTATATACAAGGGCTTCGCATACACATGGAAATGATATAAATTGTATTTACACTGTCGTAGTGAAATGTAATATTGTTTTAAAACTAAAACAAATGTATGAATGATAAAATACTGCAAATTGCAACTCCATCATGTCTTTGCTTCGGACAGCTTCTAAAATCGAAATGGTATATCGGCATTTAATTCATGTGCCATAATTAAGTTTTGTTATTATATGGCGCGGGCATGATGAGTCCTTCTGTATAAAAGATCTTTGACGTCGGTATAAGAAGATAAACCTAGTAACGTGTAGAAACTAAACATGTGTCTCAATGGATGCCAAAAATAGAATAGTGGAAAACTAAGAGTATGAAAGTAGATCCTGATTTTCCACGTTTGAATATGAATAACAACTGTAGATACGCTAGAATGAAGATGATGATTATGGCAACCTCATTCTGGAAAGTTGTAGTGATAGAAATGTCAAAACTATACTCTCTATATCGTAACTACACAAAACAAAACTAGTCATAAAGCAATATTATGTAAACTTTTTAAGGTTTAGTCACTAAGAGAAGTAGCACTCAAGCTAAATAGACCAAAAGCTAATCGAAAACATAGTTTACTCGTAACGCGAAATAAGAAGTTTATCTGAGTGTTAGGTGTATCGAATGAAAGCGGTTTTTTTGTTTTAGCTACATACAACATCGCCTTCTATAGTTTTTTAAACTCAATTTATTTGTTACTTACCGTAAGATTAAATCCAAGAGCGCATATTTCAATTGATCCAATTAAAACATTAAACAAATTAGGACCTTTGAATATTTCCTCTAAGTCTTGCGATAATCTGAAACAGTTTATTATTTTTTAATTATATCTTTTTAATTTATGACTTCCTGGACTCTGTTCTTTGGTTGACTATCATCAAAGTTGAAGTATTTTTAGTTGATTATGATTAAACTTGGCTAAGGTTTATGTTAAGCAAATGCGATCTAAGTAGTCGAAACTTTAGTATAATAGAAAAGGTATTCTAAAAACGATTATCATAGGTTGCTCATTTTTTTATTTGTTTGTCGCAACACCACTAAGCGATTCCGTACCAATTTTGATATATTTTTTGTTCATACCCTACCTAAAATGTGAGATATATTTCATAAATGTTAACTTGATTTGCGCTGAGACATATTCAAATAAAATACTTGTTTTCCCCGTGTTGCTCCGGGATACTTTGCAGAATAGACCATCTGGCTTCCCATTGTCACTAACACCGTGACATGCTACTAGGTGGTAGAGCTTCGCAGCGACTCATCTGGAATAATACCACCACGTTACCTATTCCTGCCACCATAACGTCAATGCTTGCCCTTGACATGTTCCAGTTCGGAGGGTAAGGTAGCCGGTATACTTACTAATGTTCTAGGCTTAACATCCTAGCCTCAGGTTGGTAATGATCCCTCACCACCTTTGGTGTCTCTAGGCGGCGTGAATTTCTTACCATCAGGAAATCTGTCTGCTTGTTTGCCTTCCAACATCATAAAAATAAATAAATAAAATAAATTGTAAAACTGCAGGAGCTTATTACTCTTCAGACGAGAATATTACAGTTACTATGGTACTATGCATAGTACTCTTAACACCAGTAGTCTTGTTAGTGATAACCTATACTGTCAAATAAGCCAATAAAAAACAAATGGCTGTCCAAAGGTATTTTAAAGTGTTGTAAAGTAAAACGTCAGTTGTATTTAAACTATCGTTATTCCCAATTTAACAAAAAAGGAAATAAAACGAGTTACATACGTGACAAAAAGGTATTAGCTAAATGTATACTGGAGACTCAGAAACAGGCATCATTAGAATATATTGAAGATTGTTTAATCTTCTAATAAATATAAAGCTTCATGGGACGTAATTGAAAGTTCATTACAAAATAAATTGCCTTTAGAAGAAATAGAAAAAATTAAAATAAATGACTCAGTATGTACTGATTCTCAAGAAATATGTAATCTTTTGAATGAGTTGTTTATAAATCAAACTAAATCTTGTAGTAAAAATCAGCCTTGTTCTACAAATACTATTATATCTCATAATATTTCTAATCACAATAAAACTGTGTTTTTAACAGCAGTTATGTATTACCTTAATTAGATGAGCATGATCTAATTAAGGTAATACATAATTTGAAAAAACACACGTGTTACTGGCTGTGACAATATTAGCACTATAATATTAAAGAATGTTGCCAGTATGATATCAAAGCCTCTTTGTTATATAATTAATTTATGATTTTTAGAAGGAAAATATCCTGATCGTTTACAAAAGTCTATTGTCAAGCTATTATTTAAAAAAGACGATATGTGTGATATGAACAATTATAGACCAGATTTCAGATTTTTTTAAATTAATGTGTGCTAAACTATAAAGTTATTTGCTTCATTTTAACTTATTAAAAAATAATCAGTATGGATTTAGAAAAGGGAGGTCTACAGTTTATGCATGTTTTGACTTAGTTAAAAAAATAACTGAATAATAAAAAGTTTCCTCTTGCTGTGTTTTTAGATATGAGTAAAGCTTTTGATTTTGTATCACATAAAATTTCGTAAGCAAAACTTGTGAGATATGGTGTTAGAGGTAAATCATTAGAATGGTTTAAAAGTTATTTAGAGAATAGAAAGCAATGTGTTCAGATCGGTAAAATAAGTGGAAAACAAAGGAAAGTCTATACTTCCTATTATCTTTTTAATGACTGTGGGGTACCACAGGGTAGTGTTTTAGGGCCATTACTTTTTTTAATTTACATAAATGATTTGCCTGATGCTATCAATCATGAATCCATCTTATTTGCTGATGATACTACCCTCCTTATCGAATGCAGAAATAAAGAGAATTTATTTGAAGAAACAAGCAAAACTTTAACTGAGGTAGCGGAATGGTTAAAAGAAAATAATCTTAAAATAAATCTTACGAAGACAAAATTAGTTGAATTTCAAGCACACTATAGAGAGACTAAAAAATTAAATGTTTTTTTTTTAAATAATACTACTAAATGGAATGTAGATTTTACCAACTTCCTAGGAATAAAAATTGATAAATTTTGTAATTGAAAGTCGCATATTGATTCACTTTGTAACAAAATTGATAGGTTTATATATGTGTTGATACGAATAAGAGAAGTGTCAGGCTTAAAAGCATCTCTTTTAGCATTTCATGGGTATGTTTCTTCCGTTTTGCAATATGGTATTCCTATTTGGGGAAATTCTGTAGAACTTATTAAAATCTTTAGAGTTGAAAAGAAGTGTATAAGGGCAATATGTAGTGTTAATCAATTGCAATCATGTAAACCACTTTTTAAGTCTCTCAAAATATTACCTTTACCTTGTTTATATATTCTGGCTGTATGTGTATTTGTAAAAAAACATCATTTGTTTCAAACAAATGCTGAAGTCCAAAGTTTAACACATTTTAGAAATAGTAAGAAACTCGATGTGCCTAACCTAAAACTCAATAGTTGCAATACTAATATAATATATTGCATGTCGATTCGTATATACAACCAGATTCCTGATAATCTTAAATCACTGCCATGAAAAAGATTTCAAAAGAAGGTATTTGACTTGTTAGTAGATAAAATATATTATAATGTTAAAGGTTTTCTTGCAGACAAGCATAAATAATATAATGTTTGTAATAATGATAATAATAATTTATTATAATTTCAGAAAGCTGCTATGTTTAGAAACGATGGTACTACAAGGACGATATGTTATAATACTGGCTGCTAGGGGAGTTTGTTTCGCCGTTTCTTCCCCCGACTGACTAGGTTTGGAAACGGTGGTAGTTTACGGTAGACAGGGCTAAACTTAATTATAGTTTTTAAATGTTTTGGTAATAAATAATTAAACTAGTTATAAATATAAATAATTGGCTTAAAAGTTAAAGCACATGTAATTAAATAATATTTTTTATAAATGGTAAAATATTTGCACACCAAAATATGGTAGAATATGTTGATAAACTTACTTAAAAATCTCATTTACACACATATACAATAATTTTCTTTCTTGCTTTCTTTCTTTCTTCAGCCTGTCAGAGAGGGATATGGTATATTCCAGACAGCGGACCCGTATCAACACTGAGATCTTATCGGATAAGATGCATTTCAATCCAGTGGTAAATTTTAGATTAATATAAAGACGCATCACAAGTATCGCCTCATGTTCTTTGTGAAAAGCAATATCCTGTTTCATAATCAAATTAATAGAAATCCAAACGTGTATATTCAAACCCATATTTCCGTAGAGGCAGAGGCAAAACCACGGTACCCACGACTAGCCGAAGACACTTAGTCCCACAATGCATTAAGGGACAATCCTATCGCCAACCGGGCACAAACTTAACTGTACGATAAGTATTTTTTTTGTAGCAAAAGAACGTGTCTTTGACTTACTTTAATATGTATTGATGTTTTTGAATAATATTATTCAGAGTATGCGCTGATTTTACGTCCAATCTTTGTATTTCTTCACTTAAAAGTGTAAATTGACTACAAATATGTGTCGTTGTGATAAAATATAGCGCGTCAACTGTAGTGAAGAACAAAACGCAAATAAAACCTGTAAATATGCAAACACAATTATGTAGTCATTACTCAAGCTGTTAGCGTGCTATTTTTAAATTTTCATTAAATCCTTTTTCATAATGGTGACTAATGTACGTACAGTCCGTATAGAAAGAGTAGGAATCAATTATATCATTTTACGAATATTGACATGGCATTTTACGAATACAGTGTAACTTAATTCGTAAGCTAGGAAACATTTTAATAACTAAGTTCTTTTTGCACGAAAGCTCGTACGATGTCCATTGTATCATACAGCGTTGTGAACATCCGATGTGTCTCCTGGAGGTTAAATAGTAGAAGCTTTCCACGGGTCGGTGTAAAAATATTTTTTAATGTGAAAATTTGTTAAAGCCTTAGACGGGACGAATGAAAAATATTTTTTGTTATTTATCTCCGATTGAAAATTGTTCATAATATTAGAACAATTTATCAAAGTTAAATTTAATCAGCTGATAATTGTTTTAAACCTTATTTCAATTTCAAAATTTTTAACCATCAGTTTATAATTGGTATATTACTCGTATTGTGAGAAATTATAAAAATAGCGGGCTATATTTCAGTCACATGATTGTTAGGTATGTGCACTAAATGAAAATGTTTGAAGTACTACCATAATCACCAATTGTAGAAGAAAATATAATTAATTAAAGCAAATTGTCACGAAAACATGTTTAATATGAATAAGACATTTTGTGAAATTATAAAAATGAAAAATTAAGAATCTTACTATCCTATAGCCCAAACTAACATTCGAACTTACCAGAAAATATAGAAAATGTGTAAATAACCAGCCAATTATACCATATCTCAGTATCAAATGGTGTAAAAATATCATAAGGTAGAGTTAAAATTATTTGCCTTCTAGTAACATAATGATACAAGATAAAAATGAGCGTTGAAAAATTGTAAACAGATATAAGTACGCCGTTTAGAACAAAAAAATGTTTAATTAAATGCTTAAGGAAAACAAAGTCCTTGCTAATAAGATTACGCTTGTTGACGTCATTTATTGCAATTTCATAGAGGGTTTTCAGAGTATTAGCCAGTTTAGCTATTTCACGTCTTTTTTCAGCGATAAATAATATTTTTATGAAGGATAATGTACCAACACAGAGACATGGAGCTAATTGGGTAAGTTCCAAAAACTTTTCGTAGGAAAATTCTAAGACAAAAAATAATCCTTCTTCTAAAATCATTAAAACTAGATAAATGCAAAGCACATAGAACCGAATGTTTATCTTAGTATCATCAAGTGGAATACCAATAAGCCAAAAGTTAATTTTTATTTGATCGAAAATTGCATCGAAACTTGGAATATTCATTTTAATCAAAAAACTTTACACGTGTTTCTAGTTTTCATCAGCTATAAAACACTGAACTAATTTACTTCGTGTTTTATAATATTGCCGCTGTGACGCAGATATTGATTTGAAAAGGGTTGATACTTCGGAGAAAATAAAATATTACGCGCCATTTTATAATGCTTTTGTTTTTCTTGTTTCAAAAGTAAACATTAGCTATAAGAAGTTGATATTTAAATTTAAGTGTCGTATTTACACTTTAATAACCGCTGCTGCAAAGCATTCCTTTAAATTTCTTTTAAATTGCATTCCGTTAAAATAACTACACAGAAAAAATATGATTTTAGGATTGCTTTTTATAACAACAGGCACAAACATGACAAATGAGCATATATTTGATCAGTTTTGATAAAACGTATAAAAATATACAATTCAATTGTTTGCAAATTTATTGCAGTTTTCATATTCCTAAGATTCTATGATGAGTACTCATCCAAAACATGAAGTATGTAGAACAAAATTTACAATCGAAGCTTCTAATTCAAATCATTTATCTAAATTCGATGTTTGTAGTGACCTAGTTTTGTTGATGATTTTTTGTTCAAATTATTATTTAATGTACAAAATTCTACTGTAGCATCCCTATTCTTCAGAGAAGTTGTGAGCCATTTATTCACCTTATATTTTGCTTCATGTCACACTGAAAAGTTAAACGCTAAAAATTAAGGGGTGTTGAAATATGGACAAATCAGATCTTTTGATGTTCTATTTATTGACATTCAACGAGTGACATATGCAAATAAAGCACTAATACTAAAGATACCTATTAATTTTTTATTTCAACTATGTAATTAGCTGAGCCCTTACCAGACGCAAGTTACGAGTATGACGCAATATCGACCGCCTTGTTGGTCGAGTAACGTACACGCTTAACTACACTGACCAACCGCGAGGCTCGGGTTCGATTGCCGACGGGGCAGGCATTTGTGTGATAAACATTTAAATATCTGCATTTCCGGGTCTGGGTGTTTATTAAATTTATTCTGGTATCTATTAAGTATTTCTATGTATAAGAGTCGTTGACTAACACACATAACACAAGCAAATAATTTGCTTATCTTGAGGTTAGATTCAATTTGTGTAACTTGTCCAGGAATATTTATTATTACTAGTGGTATGTGCTATTAAGGCCAACTACAAAATTTTAGTATCTTGTTGATAAGAACACCATCTTTATTTCTCAAGACCAACCACTTTGTTGCCCAACTTTATTGTGCGCCATCTGTGATCTTTTATCGTTATCATCAATGTAATTGTTTTGGTGTGTCAAATGCATGGTAGTGTGGGTAATGTTTCATTTATTGATTTAATGTACTTTTAAACATTGTTATTGAAAAATATTAGCGTTCTGCACTTGTCCTACAAATAAACTATAAGTGTGCCAAATTTTCGTAAAATGGGGACCAACATTTTGGCATCACATATTAATATATAGATTATTAATATACTCGCTAGCGTCTCCATTGATTGTTTGTACGAAAACTTTGAACGTACTGATAAGAAAACTACATTTTCGGAGTAAAACTTAGGTTTCGATACGTAAATCACCGGATATGTAACTCATTCATGTCATCATTATATATAACTCGTACTAAATGTCCAGTTGTACTCTTCAAGGTATTTAGAATCTCTTTTCTTGAACGATTACATCAAAAATTAGTATAATAAGATACGTGTAATATCCTAATGAGAGTGGCACATAGGACTAGTTAAATCCACTTACTTTCATTCTAAGTGATTTTTAGCATCATGAAGGTAGACATTGTGTCCAATGAAGAAAGAGAAGTGTTCTTGCCTCTGATAATATTGTATACCAAAATACTATGCTATCATATGATAATTGTAGAAAATAACCACTTAAACCTTAAAATGAAGGATTATAAAAAATATTTTAAATTTTGTTTGAATAGCCCGTTTGACTTAAATGTTAAAATGAAACTAATTTTTATGTTTCACGTGTACCCTTTCGTTTTTATCTTTTTTCTCTTCCTCTTTATTTAATTTTAGTTGTATTTATAAATAGACACAGCATTTGCTAGCCAAGGGCATTTTCACATTATATCGTTGACCGAAAAATGCTCTCAAAATTGTGTAAAGTCATCTACGTCACATTGAAAGTAGTATTTTATATAGTTCTAATAAAATGGCCCTGGTAATAAATAAAATAAGTTGTTGCCATTTTATTTCTTGAAGTCTTTTCATTTTCATTTATTTTTTGAGTTTTTGAGACCAAAGTTTGGTGTCTTAATAGTTCTCTAAACATTACTGTCACAGTGTTGCTTCAGTTCTGTGTAGAATGTCTACTAATCAAGTTTCTATTATTTCTATTGTCTATCAATGGCAGATAGTCTTATCTGCTTCCCTGTCTGGCAGTTCACAACACTCGGTCATAGGTTATTCCGGTCCCGACAATAGGGAACTGGTTTACTTGCATATAAAATCTGACAACCTGATCTAGGACAGTGACGTGTCTATTAACGTTTTGATGATGTGGAGCACTTGTTGTTGCGACTAAATCTTCACAAGTCCATTTCTCAATTTGACTATAACTAGGTAAAATTACCTTGATATGTAATGATTTCTGGACATTGCCACTTAATAAGGGATTACAATAGGTAAAAAGTTGCAATGTGGAAAATGGGGCCCGCACATTGAAAAACTCGCAATAAGTCTAAGCTCAGCAGCACGTGCCGTTAAAAATGAGATAGTTAACTGATATTTATTGTACACTTTACCTACCACTAGGAATGTTTAGCTATTTTCACAGCATTTTGTCATATGAAATACTCCTATGGGAGAGTTCTGCCGATGTAAATACTATACTTGTATTACGAAAGAGGGTCATACTAGCAATTTATAACTTGGGCCCAAGAGTTTCCCAGAGAGCACAATTCAGAGAAATTACTATTCTAACTGTAACTTCTCAGTACACACTTAAAAAAATAATATATGTTCAGGAGAATTTACTTTCACTTAAAATAAATTGTGTTATACATCGTGTGAACACGAGGAATAAAAACTATGTTGCTGTTCATGTATCATGTCTTCACAGAGTCAGGTATTCTTTCATGGGCTTAATGTATACGTTTTTACAATAGACTTGCCAATTATATGAAAAACCTACCATTAAATAAATTTTAAAAATGTGTCAAAGTGAAAATTTATAAAAAAAGGTTACCATACCATTGCTGAACATCTATCGGATAAGAGTTTTAGGCATTAATTGCTCCTCATACCAATCTCTTATTAATAATAATGTGTGATGTATTAGTAACGAATCTGTATAGAATTAGGAAAAAAAGACAAGCCCGCTGAGTTTGTTGCCGAATCTTCTCAGTGTGCGGCCGCGTTCCTATCCGGTGGCAGTTTTTAGTATTATTATAGACTCGTCATAAGTGCCTCCTGTAAGGTGAACTTGAATACAAATATTTTCTATTCTATGCATTACAATCTTTTGACTACTTCGTCTGTAGCTTAAAAACAAATGGTATAAAAATATATTTATTAATTTTGCGTTAACCCTAACATAAGAATGGTTTATTTTTTGGTAACATCATACATATTTGTATAATTAAAGCAATCATTTCAACGCAGTTTAGAAATAACAGCGGTAATATAAATTAATTGTCGAAAAATAATAATCGTACGTTTTTTAACAACAAACTCCTAAATTGTAAGACAATTAACAAATTTGATACATATCATAACATCAATTATAAACGAAGTGGCTAAGCGCGAGTCGGATTCATCTTTAGAGGATTCCGTAGCAGAAAGCACATCACAAATAGTAAGTCATGTTTTGCTATCACTATATATTATATCACCATAATTTTTCACCAGCACAAAATGTTTATGTTTTTTTTTAGTGTATTGTGTGTATTGTATATTTGTATTGTGTGTATTGTATACAGTTAGAGTTAGTTAGAGTTACATTTGCAGATTCATGTGTGTGTGTGTGTGTGTGTGTGTGTGTGTGTGTGTGTGTGTGTGTGTGTGTCGTGTGTCGAGTTTTTAGCCATAGTTTATGGAGATACTTCCAAGCCTCCAACGTCATCGGCTCCTAAGCAGCTCATTTGGATCGGAATGAGTATGAGACTCGCTATGGGTATTTATTTTACCTACTTTTGAATATATATCAGAACTATCAAAGAAAACACTAACGACTGCTGATACAACGCAGCTGGTCTGATTATAGAGCTCGAAGATAGGGGGCGTAACTCTGGAATACCTACTAGTAAACCTATCAATTTTGGACACTTTAGGTGACGAGAACTTGATGACAAGAACATGAGAAAATGATACTGGGAGGTGGCTGATGTATCATGGTTGAAAAGTAACGGTATTTTGTTTTGTTATCTTTGCAGTTTATCTAACGCGCATCAGAAAGAGAGGTGTTGTAAGTTAAATATGTGTGGATGTATGTGTCTGTCTGTGGCATCAAAACTTTTGAAGAGGTGTGCTGTTTATCGGGGGTTCACTGAAAATGTTCCAATTTAAAATAGCAACTTAGTTCCTTTTTATTTAAAAATTATCTACTTAGTCCTTTTCAATCTGGCTTTCGCCCTGGGTTATAGTACAGTTACTGCCCTCACAAAAATTACTGATGATATCAGAATGGGTATGGATACTAGACTTAGATAAAATAATAGATAATAGATACTGTCTTATCTTTACTCGATTTCAGTAACGCGTTTAATTCTGTTGATATCGAAGTACTTTTAAGTATTATGAGATCTTTCAATATCCTCTTCGGCTGTGAATTGGTTCAGTGACCATCTTCAGGGGCGTCGTCAGCGTATTAACGTGAATGACAATCTATCTGCTTGGGTCAATATAACATTGGGGTGCCTCAGGGTTGTGTTCTTTCTCCTCTACTTTTTTCCGTGTTTATTAATCTTATCACATTTGAAATGTCGTCTCACAATCATGTATACGCTGATGATTTTCAGATTTATTCTTAATACTGATCTCAAAAATATATTGGATTGGTCTAACCGCTTCGGGTTGAGCCTTAATCCAATAAAATCCCAAGTTATAATTATCGGCAGTCCAAGTCTAATAGCTAGGGTTGATTGGAGCTCTCTTGCCTCTGTTTTCCTAGGTTCGACACTCAACTCAGGTTAAAAATTTTGTTGTTTTTTTGGACAGTACATTAATTGATCTGTACATGTAAAGGAAATCAGCAGAAAAATGTATGCTGTTGCTAGTTCTTTAAATAGACTACATAATTTTCTTCCCATAGGTACTAAAATCGCACTAGCATAATCACTACTTCTTTCAATTATAGACTATGCTGATACTAGTTTTTTTAAAATTTTACTGAAAATCAAATTGATTAGCTTGAGCGCCTTCAAAACTTTGCTATATGGTTCATACACGGACTTCGTAAATATGACCACATTTTTTCATTTCGAGTGAAACTTAAGTGGTTATTTATTCATTTTCGCAGGAATGTACGTACTTTGAACCTCCTTTTCAACATATTATTTAACCCTTATACACTTGATTATCTTAAAGACAGATTTAACTTTTTAAATGAAGATCACTGTTCTCAACGGTCTGCTAAAAGACTCTTATTAAAAATTCCAGATCATAATACAAAATTTTATAAGACTTCTTTTACAGTAGAAGCTACAAAACTTTGGAACGCTCTCCTTGTAGCAACAAGACAGGCAGAAAGTAAAAATATTTTTAAAACTTTGGAACGCCCTTCTTGTAGCAAACAAAACAGGCAGAAAGTAAATATATTTTAAAGAAAATCATAAAGGAATTTTACCTTAAGTCATTACAGTCGTAGCGTGGCATCGGGGAATGTTTTCACTGTCAGGATCTAGATTATGGCAACTATTTACCGTAATCTATATCTTTTGATATTTAATTATTTACTTAGCTTTATTTTGTAATTATATTAGATACTTAGTTGTTACTTATTTTATGTCTTAATGTATTGTATTTTCTTATATATTGTGTTTCCTTATTTGTATATTTCTTTTTTTGAATGCTGGTTGTTTGGAAGAAATCGCTTATTAGCGATAAAACCGCCATTTGTATAAATAATCTACTTGCTGTTGTAATAGTTGTAGTACTTTTGATAAGTTTTTGTTGTACAATAAAGTTTAATTTTTTTAATATTATTATTGTATTTGTTACTTCTGTATATACTCGTAAAGTCCTATCTTTCAAAAGATAAAGTTGGAGAAGTGAACCTCAATCAAAGTGACCATCAATGCCAGACTGTTTTAATTATAAATACATACGAACGAAGGCCATTAAAAACTAACTTGTATTTAAAAATAAGAGTTCATAATTTGGAAAATTTTAATAAAGTAACAAAAAAATACATGTATTAATTTATTATTTAGCATGATTTTGTACACCAGGTCTAATTATTTCATTTACTGTTTTCCTTTACTGGGTGGGCTTGAAAAAAATTATTTTATTAGCGCTAGCTCGCCTTTTGTACTAAAGTTTTTTTAGTCCTACTTTTTTTCTGCAATTTCTCTGATGTACCAAAAAGATTTATTAATTAATTAACAATTAAAACATTTTCGTATTTGAGTCTTCAAGACTTTTTTTAATCAGGTAATATATTGCTAGCCGCGAGGTTTTTACAACTTCACCGGGCTATAACATTTTGCAGACAATAAAAATGTGACATTATGTTATGAAACTATAAGTCAACTTTGAGTGACTTATTTGAACATGAATACAGTTAATTAGACGACATGAAATAAAAAAAAAAACTCACTAGTCAAAAATCGATTAAAAATACGACGACAATATTAATCAGTAATAAAAATTAAATAATCAACTTGTTTTTTTTTTTATTTTGTTAAAGGAAAATTAATGTTAGTTTCCGCAATAACAAAAAAAAGTGTCTATAGTTAAGTAAATTGAAATCGTAATCTTGGGAGTGATTCATTTAACAAAAAACCTTCGTTCATTGGTTTCATATCAATCAAAGAAAAAAGTATCATCAAAAATTGCTTAACTAATGAGAAGTTTTAAAAATACTTACCTAATGAAAACCTGCCTGAACCGACTTAAAAACTATTTTGAAGTTTGTTTAAAAAATATGTAACAACACCAAAAAAAAGACGAATTCACTAAGATTTAACAAACAATCAAAGACACTAATTAGCTGCAAAGCAAAAGCAAAAAAAAAACAAAAAAAGCAAAACAAAACAAAACAAAAAAAACAAAACGAGCAACAAAATAATAAGAAACGTTAAAGAATGTTTCGCAATATTTCAAAACGTTAATATTACGTATGCTAAATAGAAAATTAAGCCCATTATTTGAAATTGATATAGAATTTTAATATCACATGAATGGCATGTTCATTGCTCATTCCACTGCAAATCTTCTTTTATTTGAAAAATGATGAATTTCAAGTATGAATAAACCGGCATGCCATCAGAATATCGAAAGCTTTGGAATCAGAGATCTGACTGAACCTGAATCATTTTAATAGACTTTTTAATGTATGGTAAAATTGCTCGTTTATAGGACAATACATTTGTTGTAGACGTAAATCGCATATTTGTTTTCAAAGTATTTGAAGCTACATCTAGGTTAGTCTGTCACCATCAGATGAGTTGTGTGTCGTCATATATACAAAAATCTCTTCAATTTGTGCTTATCCAGAATATATTACGTTTTATGACCTACTTTAGCCAATTATTTAAGCACAAATTGATATTTTTTAATTTACTCAATATGAATATGAAATGACAAGCCCATTAAAATTGCAAACACCGAATGCAACTATTTCAGTAAGTTTGATATTTTTTTGCGAAGGATAGAAAATGGTTTCGATATGGTTTCATATAAATATTATCAATATCCTACTACTAGTTTTTTGAGTAACACTTAGTAATGCATAAATCTTTAGAGATAATTTTATGCATTTTTAAGTATAATTTAAAAATCACTAGATGGATCATAATAAAATTAATACGGGACCTCCGAACGATGACTTATCTTTCTAAAATAGGACCATCAAAATCTATTGGCTATTGAAGGAGTTAATCACTTAACAAACATACAAAAAACTAATATGACAATTAAATAAACTTATATAAACCTTTACTTGCCACTTAACATTTTGGTGCGTTGTCATAATACAACGTGGCCTACGTGGCAGGCCAATCAGATGTAGTGGGCAATGTGGGCAAGTAGGCAACACCCTCCGTTTTCCCTTGGTTTGGCCTGGCATGCACGAACCACGTGGACATCCTCCTCACCATGCTAGACGCTGCTTTCACGAGAACCGTTTCGGAGGTAAAAGCCACTTGTCTCTATTAGGTATCCTAACTTGCACTTGGGGGATTCCTTCAACTACATCCTGCAACAGGACTATCCCTATAGCTGTGGGGACTGTCCTAAGTTAGGGACCGAAACTTACCTCAAGATGGAAGGCCCGGAGGACTCCCTGCATTCATGCAGCACATTAGAGCGACGTGGCACACCGGCACGCCAACTTAACAGGATAGACTAATTCTATCTACCGCGTATCTCTTGGGGGGAACGTCGTTTGTACCGAATCTACCCCCTGTCTACTATTAATAAATTGATGAAGAAGAAAGATCCCATTCTTTCTTTTATTCTCTTGTGTGCTCTCTACATGTCTAGGGTACAACCTTGGTTGACATTCGTTCACTAAATCACTCGGAATTTTTCTCAGGGTGGTGAAAAGAGTCTCCGAAATCGGGGTGTTTGTATGAAGAGTGATACATCTGAAGGAAGCTAGGCAGGTCTGCAAAGACCTTGGTACTTGGCTATCGATCCTCTCTGCCTACCCCGCAAGGGACTTGTCGTCAAGATAAGCATTCGTCAAATTGATATTTGCAGTACGGATATAGATTTGCAAATTTCCTGCCCACGTGGTGGCTTCGCCCACGCAGTATTAACCTTTTCCTTTCGAAGATATATCTGCTTCCATTTGTCAAATTTTAATTAAACATGACTTAAATTTTAAACCGCAACCTTTTAATAATCCCATCCCTAACATAAACAATTTTATATTTCGACTCTCTTTTTTAAGGTTCTGTAGGTAGATGGTGTAAAACAGAGAAATTCTGAATTCGACATATCCGTCTGTCAGTCCGTCAGTACGTCAGACCGTCGCAGTTAAAGTCATTCCAGAGTCCGAGAATATAGGTTATATGAAGTGTGGAAGGTAATGTTCCTTTCATCTTCAGATTGTTAAATTTGGAGTAATTCCGGTGCAGACGGATGCAGACAGACCAATCAACGTTTATGTTTAAAAGCAGTATCTATAACCATCTCGAATCCCTCAACTCTATTCCTAAACTATTAGAAGTACTGTATAGTTAAAACTTAGTAGACATATATATTCTTGGACTGTATTCTTTGTACAAAAATAAAGATTAACACGCTGTTTTCATAAATGGACGTATTTTTTTTCTAAATTTAAACTGTAGTAAAGTAAAGTATCATCACACCCATGAAGAAGTAGGCAGAGGCACATCCAGGGCTCCCACAACTAGCCGAAGCATCGAGCCGAAAACACAAATCCCACAATGTGAAAGGTGGCAAGCCTATCGCCAACCGGGCACATATCCTTTCCCGGGCAACGTACTTTTTATTAGAAAATTGAAAATATACATTTTCTTATATTCTTGTTGCTCGTCCCCAGGGTTCGAACCCTGGACCTCAAGAAGTCAAGCCCAACGCTAGCGGATCACTAAAGCGCAGAGGTGATAAATTTAAGTTTCACTGATCTTAAAATTCTACTACATACTACGTTTCCGAATCTTTTAAGCGAAAGATGCTTTTGGAGAGCTTATGAGTTCTAGACCCGTATTTTATAAGGTAAGACGGGAATCGCTCCCATATGTTTGTTCGGTCAATTAAACTCGAACCGTTATCCCTCTTTACTCAAATCTTGCACACATGCATTTTCCTTCCTTCTAAAATGAGACTATTTTAATGTAAATTCAACCGAATTTATCACCTCTGTAGTCTAATGATCCAGTGTCGGTGTTAACTACATGAGTTCTCGGGTAGGATTTGGTTCGACCTACTTTCTTTTTTTTTTCAATTTCCGAATAAAATAGAGTGGTGAGTGGTAAATTATTTAAATGTGAGAGATCAGCTAATAGCTCCCTTGATGGTAAAAGACTGTATAGTCGTATCCAATTGAAACCATAGATGTTACAGGTGCGTCGATGTCTTGAGGCTGACATGTTAAACCTATCGTGCAAGTTATAGCTACCATAAAAAAGAGAAAAATTGCTTATATGGCGATAGGTGGCACGGACTAACATTTTGAGACTCAGTACCTCTGGCTTATCATGAGTGCCTTAGTTGTATCTCTACGTAACACTTGGGAGATGCGGCGTAAAAATACTTTTTTTTCAATCGATGTATAAATATGGAAATGATGTTTGTTCATTATTTAATAATAGTATATTAGTAAATACTTGCTACTGTCATGATCCAATTTTGATTTAAAGCTTTAACACAACAGCCTCAGATGGGTTATGTACCTACCACTATAATGTTCGGTGTCTATAGACCACAGCTATATCTCATAGTCTACTAGTTTGCTTCTATACCAATTCGGAGGACACTTCTTAGAACCGGTTAAAGAATTTTTTTTATGATATTGGCAGGCAAACAAGCAGACGGATTTCCTGATGGTAAGAAATTTACGCCGCCTAGAGACACCAAAGGTGGTAATGGTGCGTTGCCAACCTGCGGCCGGGATGTTAGGCCTCGAGCAAAAGTAAGTAGTAACACTCCATGACGTTATGGCGGCAGGAATAGGTAAGGTGGTGGTACCAATCCGGGTTAGTCGCTGCGAAACTGTACCACGATCAAACGGATAAGTTTCAGGAAACTTCTAGGAAAAGGTCTACTGACTTCTGAAATATCAGCAACTAGTTTGTTATACACGTGGTGCAGATACCCGTGAACGACGGTAATCATTTCCCTTAACACTTACTTTTGCTTAAAATACAATATAAGAAAATAATTCCGGGCTCCTTTGCAGAATAGACCATCTGCCTTCCTGTGCCAGGCTTACAGTCACTAACACAGTGACATCCGACTAGGTGGTCGAGTCTCGCAGCGACTCGCCAGGAAAGTAACCACTGCCTCGCCTATTCCTGTCGCCATAGTGTCAGCGCTTGTCGTTGACGTGTTCCGGTTTGAAGGGTAAGGTAGCCGGTAAACTTACTTTTGCTCGAAGACTACTTTTATCGATTTGCTATAGGCTATATGTTCATCACGCTAGGACTAATAAAAGCGGAGCACAAATGAAGAATGTTTCACAATCAGGCTTTTTTCTATTGAGAGCTTCTGCCTGCGCTGCCTAAACGGTAAGTTTCGCAAATACCAATTACGAAAAAACCGTTCCCCTTTGAGTTCTAAAAAAAGTCAACGATATCGTATGTCTATACTTTATAGTTAGCATATAAATATGTTTTTTCATGTTAACATTTAGGTTTTGGAAAATAGCACAATCTATATGATACAAGAGTACATATTAGGCCCAGTACTCATTCACCTATATAAAAGACGTCACGTGTAAATATAATATGTCATTTCAAATAACACAATAGTAACACAAAATTCCGAATTTTTTTTGTCAAATTGATCGCAGCCCCAACTGTCGGGACAAACTAAAATTTATATAAAATAATATTTGTTGCTCCGATAGTAGCGCAGTCTGCTGGATCTATTGTAAAACATTTGAAAATCAACGACTACTTACTAATAAAAAATAATTAAAAATCTTTTTCCAGTGGACCAAATTTTAAATCTAAACCATCCTCAAATCCCTTTGAAAATAGTAAAAAAATAATCAAATTCGCTCTAGTCGTTTAGGACGAGTTCACTGACATAGACACGCACACAAGACATATATATAAAGATAGTCAAATATTTAGCGGTTTATGAGCAAATATAATTATCTACACTGTTAATACCTCAATATTAAAAGTATATTCACCCATTGTCCATGATAGTAATCACTTTCAGGTAGCTCTTTCCCATTGTTCTTTTTAAATAAAAACTTAGAGGGTAATGAGAAAAACAATGAACAATGCTTACCTCGCGGTAACAACATATTTTATTAACATTATTGTTTCAAGCCACTTTTCAATTTACCTTTAGTAACGAGAACATATATTGTGATGGGTTTTACAAAGAATTAATTATGATTAAAATCATTTAAGCGCATTAATAATGATTCGTGATTAAAATCGTTAAAGTTTTATAAAAATATAATCACTGTCAAGGTTTAATAATTGATTAATGCGATTTGAGTTTTTTTTATTTTTCTTCTACATTTTTTTTATGGAAGGTGAATGAATATATATTTTACAAAGGATAAATATTCACTAAAATCATTAAATGATATTAATAATGAAAGATACAGATATAATCCTTGTCGAGGTTTAATAATAGATTAGTTAATGCGATTTGAGTGTTTTTATTTTACTTCTACTTAATTGTTAAATAAATGTCGAAATGGTTATTAATTTTGTGTTTAAAATGTGTTACTTGATATCCGCACTTTGGTTGTGTTAACAAGCTTTGCATAATGTGTGTTAAATATATACAGCAAACAACGAGAAACTAACAAAGAGTAACGAACAACGAAAAACAGGCAAGTAGCGAAGAGCATTAAAACTGCAAAAATCCGCCTTTAATTTCATCTTTAATATCGCCTCTGTGGTCTAGTAGTCCGGGTGTTGGACTTGACTGCTTAAGGTCCCTGGTTCGATTCCTGGGTCGGGCAACAGAAAGAAAATTTGATTTTTCCAATTCCCTAATAAAAAAATTATGCTCGGGATTGGATATTTGCCCGGCTGGCGATAGGCTTGCCACCTATCACATTGTGGGACTAAGTATCTTCAGCTAGTCGTGGGTGCCCTGGTTGTGCCCCTGCCTAACTCTTCGGGGATATGGGCGTGAAGATACATACATAAGTATGTCATCTTCTACACAAGAATTGAGTGCTTTCCTGGGTTGCCCAGGAATTCTAACATAAGATTTAGGCTTTGTGGCAATAACACTACCTCGGAAGTATCCTCTTCAAAAAAAATTAAATCGGTTTAGAAATGTCGGAGAAATCCACATAAAGTTAAAAGTAAAATGCATTATTTTATTTTGCTTATACTATATTTTTTTAACTCTGTTACGTACAAAGTTGTGTTTTTACGTTTAATTTTATTTTGTAACTCTTTAATTTCCTGTCTCTCTTGGTTGTCTGGCGGAGATCGCAATCGCCATTTGTGCATTTTGTAATATGTTTGTTTTGTATCTTGTATTTTTTTATTCATGTTGGACGATGAAAATTATATAGAAAATCTTTTTTACAATTCGGTTAAATGTAGCCAATAGCAAATTATTAGGTCCTATCAATTTTATAGACTTTCAAAGACCAGAAAATGAATTAATCTTGACATTTTATTTTATTATTATTTTCAATAATGGTTGTAACAATAATTCTTTATTGTACACAAGTGAAATAACACAAAAGAATTAGCAATTTTAGGAAAAAAATTACAATATGCGAGCTTATCTCGTGAAGAGATTTCTTACAGCTAACCCTAGAGAGAATATTTGAACATAAATTTATTCTGGTTGTAGTGTACAAATAAGCAAATGAAACTAAACTACACTTAACCTAATAAAAATTAAAATATATATTATATTTAATTAAGTATTTGACAGATAGTGCAACTTCAATTGTTTTTTGAAAGTGTTATAGTGTTTCACTTCTTCGAATGGGAGTACAAAGTTTTATTGTGATTCTGCTGTCTACAGTTCGAACTTATTGTACTTAGCCTAAGTAATTTGACTTGTTTATTTGTGAAAACATGTAAATGGCCATTTAGTAGTAATTGCTCTAAATAGCAATTGTGTATGGCTATATGTTATCCTAAGAATTCAAAATAAAATAAAAAATAAAATAAAATACCAGTTGCACTAACCAAACGGCGAATATTAACATGCAGTAACTATCACGATATTACAAAGATGCAATATAAGAATGGTTTTTAATCTAATACATATAGCCCGGATATTCCCTTATCGAACCAATTTGCATAATACGTACACGCTGCAGCCGCTTTTGATATTGCGGCGGAGATTATCACCGTATAAGCCGACGTCTTTGGCAGCCCCAATGAGATTCTACGTGAAGCCAATCGTAAAATAACTTTCGTTCCACGGTAACCAAAGGCAAATGAAAAGTAGCCAAAACTTTATTAATTTTAACTGTAATCACAAATAGTAGCACTATTTAAATTATACGCTTCGGCTATATTCGTCAAGCTTCGGAAATCCTAATATATATTAAAGATATATATAGAGTTGTTAGTATATAATTAATCATTTCGCTTGAATTTATATTAATTAGGTCAGCCAATTTAAAAATAAAAGTGTAAAGTGTAAAAAGAGTAAAAAGTGTGAAGCTGAGGCGCAAATTTTAAAAAGTAGTAGTACTACTACTTTTGTTTTATCCCAAATAATACATAACTAGCTGGCTAACTTTGTTCCACCTAGAATTGATGGATAATTGATCTTCTCGTTGGTTAAGCGATTACGGTACATGGCGATGCTCTGCTTCGATTCTAGATGTCTGCATTTCTGGACCTGAGTGTGCTTATTACATTTATTTCGGTATTGATAAAAGTATTTCTTTATAGTAGTATATTTGACTAACACCCTTAGCAAAAGCTTGCTAAGGTGTTCAATTTTGTTTAATTTGTGTAATTTGTCCCCGTGTTGGTCCGGGCTCTTTTGCAGAATAGACAATCTGCCTTCCTGCCAGCCAGCTTGTAAGAGGCGAGCATAGGCTTATCGTCACTAACACCGTGACATCCTACTAGGTGGTAGAGTTTCACCCGGTGACTCGCTCGGATTGGTACCACCGTCTTACCTATTCCTGCCACCATAACGTCCAATGCTTGCCGTTGACGTGATCCGGTTCGAAGTTCCGGTAAACTTACTTTTGCTTGAGGCCTAACATCGTGGCCTCAGGTTGGCAACGCACCATTACCACTTTTGGTGTCCATCACAAATCAGTCTGCTTGTTTGCCTTCTATTATCATAAAAAAGGGATTTTTTATGTAAAAGGTCAGCAAACAACCAACACAAAAAAAGATAGGATATAATCGTGGCCTAAAGATACTAAAGACATTAGAGGTGCATCGCTGTCCTGTGGCTGGGATGTTAAGCCTTTTGAGCAAGTCTTCTTGCTACCCTATGGTTATTATAACGGCAGGAATAGGTAATGCGGATAATCCATAGACGGCTAAGTTACTGAATAGGACTCTACGATAGGTGATCTTGTTGATAATGACCTACGAATGCTTCTTATGAGCTACTTGGCAGAAAGGCAGATGGTATATTTATTTTGTATTATTTTTTATTTTAAAAAATTCAGGAAGGTATGTTGTATGATGTACATGAATGTATGACCACATTATTGTTAGAATTCTATTCTATCTGTTACACTTTCAAGTCTAAACCACTTGACCGATTTTAATAAATTTTGTAATAAGTACATATAGTTTAAGAACTAAGAACCAAACAAAGTATGCTTTTTTCAAAAATGAAATCCCTGAAGCAGAAGGAAAATAACAGGGTTTTAAAACATGTATTAAACTTTATTCTACACTGACAAAGTCAAACAGCTTTTCAAAATTACTCTGAATTGATATCGAAACCAATATGTTGCTATCACCAATATAAAGTTAGGTTTATTGATCTATTCATAGGTCCGTAACTAATTTAACTTTCGCGTAAACTGCGCTCTGTCCTCTACACCCCTATCACGAACATCTTTCGACATCGAAAAGTAATGGTATGTACTCGATTGTGTCAAGAATTATGAAATTCTTTGTTTAGGATTGTAAGGCAGATAATGATACGAATTTTTGGAAGGTTACAAATGTAAGCCGCCCATATGCACTTAAGTTTGTAAAGGCGTGTCGTCAGCCTAAGGCTAAGATAGTATAAGATAGATCTATTGAATTAATAAGTTTACTTCAAATTTTATTTTTGTTTACACTTGCTAGGTACCGCCTATTTAGCGTGTATATATTCATATATTTCTATCTAACGTTTTAAAAAGTTACATAACTCTCCTAATCATAGCATTATTATTAATAAGTAGGACCAAAAAAATGTAGTATCGTTGCGCCCATATCGTAAAAGAAATAAGCAGAGGTTTTTTTTGGAATGACTAATGTATAGTCAACCTATCGGTTTTTACAATATCACGGGGCTTAAAGGCAAAGGCACAATCAGGCTACAACTAGCCAGAGATACTTAATCCCACAATGTGATAGGTGGCAAGCCTATCACCAACCTGTTAAATATCGTTATTTTTATTAGGAAATTGAAAATACACAAATAAAATAATTAAACTACAAATATAAACAAATTTAACTAATTATGATTATTCAATCAACATCCGAATTCAGAAATACAATCGCAGCATATATTGTTGAAATAATTAAAATTTTAGGAGTATCGCTAACCACTACTACAGTAAAAAAAATCATCTAGCAGCAAAAACTATCTACTGTCCGTGGATTGAAACTGAAATAGTCTCGACGGCAGCGTCCATTCATAAACATTTGTTTATTATACTCGTATTGTTAACCTACCACTTTTTGCCAATTCTTAATTTCTTCAACTCTGAAAAGCAAAAACTAAATTACTTTTCATTCTTCGCGTTGCTTACTGCAAGTCCGAAGTAATTAGTTTTTAAAACTAGCCAAGTGTGAGTCGGACTGGACCGTGAAGGGTTCCGTGGATGATACCATCGATTTCGATACATATTTCAAGTAACAACTGACTGAATTACTTTGTTATTCATAGTATTTATTTGTATCAATGATACAGGTGTAATATGGGTTTCGAAAATTTGAGAAAGATCTGTTGAATTTTTTTTTTTAGTTTGGTAATACTTTCTTTTATAGTAAGAGGGGGCACAGTTATTTACGGTTTGCGCATTTAGTAACTACAAACCATCGCATACTCAACTGGTAGCACCATTCAAACTTTACCACTTTGAAAGTGTCGATCTCTTCAAACTATTTTTTCTGTTTGAGTTTGGTGAAAAACATGTTTTTTAGATTTGGTTCCTATGTTATGAAAAGTACTTCCACTTCGTTTTTATTATTGAATAGAACTCGTAAATCAATTCACAAAATACATCTACCAACCAAGTTTTAAGTGTTTAGTTCTTACATTATCAGACTGCCAGTCCATCTATCCGTATGTCACAGCCAGTCCAATCTCTAAGGGTTTTTGCCATTCAATTACGGAACACTAAAAAGTAAATAAATTTCTGATTTTCAGATTAACCTCTGTTCTTTGACTTTTTCGTGTACGTTGGAGAATGTTGAAATTGGATAAAACAATTCACTGGAGTTTAGGTTGAAGCGTTTCTAGTTATTGCACGTGTTCAGCTTGTTTAACTTGAAATATGTTTCCTGACTTTGTAGCACAGGCATGTGATTCGCGTAACTGAATTCTAGTAATTAAGATAGGATCGTTTAACTAGTCAGTAATCTCCAGTTTCTATTGTCAACGAACCGTAATTCGTAAGTGTAATCATTTGTATGTTATCTAAAAGGAAAGAGGACCTATGTAAATTTATTAAAATTAACTGAGTTAACTAACAGTGAGAATCGAGAATAGCTGGAAACTTGAAAGATTTTGAAACTTGTTAGATTATATTTCTTGTCATAAAAAATGTAAATAAGTATTTTTTTACAACCGATAATGTTGTTATGTTCGAAAAACCTTTGTAGAGAATAAATTTAGATGTGATCTCTGTGCAATACACAATATCTCCAAGATAAATAATTTCAAATATCAAAAACGTTCTCAACAATCAAATATTGTCCTATTGTGTCTAGTATCCTGTAGTCTAGTGATCCAGGTGTTGGACCTAACTTCATGAGGTCCCATCCCCGGGTCGGGTAGCAAAAAAAAAGAAAATTTGAAATTTCAATTTTCTTATAAAAAGTACATTGCCCAGGGTTGCATATGTGCCCGGTTGGCATAGGCAACATAGGCTTGCAACCTATCACATTATGGGACTATGTGTATTTGGCTAGTCGCGGGTGCCGTGGCTGTGCCTCTGCCTACCTATTCGGGGGCATGGCCGTAAAACATCCTTTACTTTACTTCTTTTTAAAAAATACATTTTTCTTTTTTTGGAAGGAATAAAATAAAGTAGTCTATAATCTTAAACAGTCCCTTAAACTTGCCATTGAGACAAAATGAGATTGTATCCATTTAATCAAAAGGCACCCAGAGTCCGTAAGAACAAGGACAAATACAAAAGACTATAATGAGTGACGCGTACCACCCCCAACCTTTAGATGCTCTTTCATTAGAAGAAAATAGCGTCCGGAAAAAGCAGTTAGGAGTTTATTTGACTTAGAAAATACAAACAATTTCACGGACTTCACGGATTGTGTTACACCAGCCATTGCAAAAAGGGGATTTTAGGTAATAAATCGCCTTTTATTCTGGTAATACTTAGTGAAACTAGAAATACTAGTGATTCAATCCATAACAAAATAAAAATGAAGTATAACCAAATGCTGGCTATGAATAATAAGAATCATTTAATCATTGAAAGTCAGGCTTGACAATATTCAAATGTAATTATCCAAATCTGAAAGTCTGTCGATGAGCGTGAACGTTACCTACTCAGTTAATATTTGATGAGTTCCAATTCCAACTCAGTTAATACTTGATTAATACCAGTTCCGATAGCTGAGGTGAGGCTGATTGGCTCAGTGCCCACTCAGTGCGGTCGGTCCTAAATCAGATTTGTTCCACAACAGACACAAGTACTAAGTGGTGCACTGTTTGCCAATTTATTAAATTTTATTTTGGAATCCTTAACTTGTTTCTAACCTAGGGTGACATTTCATGACCAAATCGCTCGGATATTATCTGAAGTTGGTGTCAAGATTTTCCGGAACTGCGGGAAAAGATTTAAAGATTTATGAAAAAATTAAAAAATGTGATGGAATCTAAGCAGGTCTGCTGGAAATCTTGACACTTGGCAGGAATAACCTATACATACTAATACTCTCTGCCTATAACTCTATGGACATGGCGTGAAAATATGTTATCATTACATCCCAATACAGCCTCGTACTATGGTATTCTGTATTGGGCAAAATACAGAATACAATACGTTGTCCTTGAGTAGTATGATCTGAAAGTATTTAAAGCAGGATTTAGAAAGTTTCTCCTAAGTTTGGATATATCAACTTAAGGATTTATTTACTTTATTTTATGTATCACCTCCATGGGTCAAAGCATGAGATCTCGAGTTCAAATCCCAGAGTGAACAACTCAAAACGTATTTTTTCTAACTTTTTTTTACTTTTCTAATTAAAAAACAGCGATCTCCGGAATTAGATGAGTACCCGGTTGGCGATACGCTTGCAACATTGTGGGATTTAAGTATTTGCACATCATATTTACCCTGGTTGTACCTATTTCAACCTCTTTTTAGGGTTTGAGGAAATTTTTAATTGTTTTATTTATTTTAACTTTATTTCACCAAAAAGATGCATATAAAACGCGGATACGGCAGTTACATTAAAAAATATAAGCCTGAGTAAAAAAATCACAGTAAAAATGAATTTTCGATATGATACATTGCAATCAAACTAAATACCAATACCTACATGTACTAGTTTGTGTACAAGACTATGAGTAATTTGTATAGTTTAAAACCTATAGATGATCTTTCATTTAGAAAAACCAGTCAGAAGTTTATTTGACTTACAAAAAAGAAAGTTTTACAAAATGTAAAAAGAGAAAAAAGTATCTTCACTCCTGTTACTCTGAATGTATAGGCAGGGGCAAAACCAAGACAACCACGATGAGCCGAAGACACTAAGTCCCACAATATGGCCTATCGCCAACCGGGCACATATACCGGAAAGCATTATTTTTATTCTTATATTTATTTATATATTTTATAAATTTTATAGAAAGAAAAAATTTCGCCCCAGACAGGATTTGAACATGTAACCTTTCGTCTCAAGCCTATAGGACATAACTACCCGCGTTAACGGGTTAGAAAGGAATTAAAAATTTCGCCACGGGACTTGAATCCTCAGTAGCTCAATTGGTAAGAGCATTCGTCGGCTTGAGACGAAAGGTTACAGGTTCAAATCCTGTCTGGGGCGGAATTTTTTCTTTCTTTAAAATTTATAGATAATTTATCCCAAGCACAGGGCAAGTGCTAAAATAAAAATACGTTATATATTTTAGTTTAGCGATCCGGTGTTGGACTTTATATCATGAGTACAATCCGGGATGGGTTCAATCCGGGATGGGGAATCCGGTCGGGCAACTCAATTTTTTTTTTTAATTTTCGTATTAAAATGAATAATGTTTTTATTTATTTATCTATCATTTTAATATTGGACTTTATTACATTTCTAACTCAACCCGGAAGGTTGGGTGAGAAAAATATTTTTATTGAGTTGCCCGACCCGGGGGTGGAACCAGTCCCGGGTTGTAGTCATGATATAAAGTCCAACACAGGACCGCTAGACTACAAAGTCGATAATAATACAAAGAAGTATATAAATAAATATAAGAATAAATTTAGAATAATATGTACCTTAATTTTTAAATATATAAATTGTCTTCTAAGGTTGTCTGGCAAAGATCTCTCTGAAGCGATAAAACCGCCTTTGTGGACCTATGTTAAATATTATAAGTGAAAATGTGTGTATTTCTAAAATTTTGGTGCATAATAAAGTGTATTCATTAATTCATACATTCATTCATTCATTCATACATACATTCATTCATACATTCATCAGGTGACAAAATTTACAAGTACAGACTGCCCGATGATATGTTACATTTTATCAGACACATCTTAAATGGATTCCATTACCATATATTATATTTCCAGTGACCGTTCCATAAATTTATTCTCCACTTTCATCTTAGACCTTCCATTTGGTTTCATAAACAATTATTATCCTCTCATGGCAAATTGAATATACGATGCGGTCGAAATTCTGTTTTATTCGCGCTATAACTTACGGATCTATTACCAGCTGCACCTGAGACATAGTTTGTGGGAACGGGTCGTTCTTTTTAAAATGGGTTCACAGATTTCAAAATGTTTTACATGTATTTTGCTCTGTACAAAGAACTAAAATTTTGAGAAAACAAACACAAATAACGACATAAAAACTAACATAGTTACGTTTGTTAAAATAAAGTAAAGATCATCACGCGCATATCTCCCAAGATGTAGGCAGAGGCACAACCAGGGCACCCAAGTATAGCCTAAGACACTAAGTCCCACAATGTAATGGGTGGAAAGCATGTCGCCAACCGGGCACATATCCAATCCCGGGCAACGTTATTTTTATTAGAAAATTGAAAATATATACATTCTATTTTTTTTTTGTTACGATCGGATCGAAGCCGGGACCTCAATAAGTCAAGTTCGACACCGAACCGCTAGACCACAGAGGCGATTAATATGGATATTAAAAAAGCACGCTGATAATATGCATCATATAATTGTTTCATTCTGCTGTCGAAGAATGGGTTCATCACATCCCTACACTACAGCCAAAATACTATGATTAAGCTTCGTAACCAACTTCTGCTTGAACAAATATCTATTTAAAGTTAGCGGGTATGACTGACAGGCTTTATATAAGATAATAATAGTTTCTAGGAATACAATATTATTAAAGTTTCGCACATTTTGACTGTATTAAATCCCGAGTTATATGGGTTGGGTAAATATTTTCGGACCAGTTTTAATTAAAGTTAACAATTGTATCAGGCTTCGTTCTGTTATGGGCCCCTCCCGAAATTGTGTTTAAAAAAAAACATTTTAATATAAAAGGTTTTATATTTGAATTGAACAAGAATAAGATTTTAACACCATTAAAACAGCTTGAAACACTTTTAAACACTTAGAGACTAGAGTGGAGGTTGGAAATAGACTGGCTTCTGAAATGGCTGTTCCACCAAGGGGCAGCTTATAAGAATTCAGACTACTGATGAGGCAGTCTGGTGGTCAGCATTATGCCTTATATGTCCAGGGTATAACAGTTCATTCTGAAATGAAATTTAAGTAAAATTCTGTGAAATCGTAATACACAGTTATAGACAAGTTTCATATTTATGAAGTTAGTATGGCTGGAATTTTTAATTTTATAATTAAATCCGAACACTAGCTTATATTGATCTAGATATACAGGGTTACATCTAAAGCACCACCCAAATTTTGAGAATCGGTTCGGAATTGATAACACTTTCGACAACTAAAATTTAAATTAAAATGAAACAATTTGTAATTTTTATCCGACGCAAAATACACAGTGCATGGTTAGAGCGTAAACGAGGCATAAAATTAATTCTCAGCGACAGCAGTCGCATTCGCAGGCTGGTTACGTCATGATTCGTACTAGGTACGATATAGTATGACAGCATGTGACGCATTTATCAAGATTAAATGAATATTCATGTAAGTAAATTTTGAAATTTGGTAATAATATTTAAAATGCAGTACCAATTAAGCCTTTCCACTTTATATTACAATTTGACCGGTTTCACAGTAACCTTGTATCTATTCATATGTATTTCAAGTTAGTTGGTCATTTAATTTAATATCTGTAACTTCTAAACTAGGTACTAATTTTCCCCACTTTGAGAGCAGTGACTTATACCCCACTCCCCGAGTACCCCTTTCGTAAGCGCAATAAAAAGAAGCTAATAGTCTTCATCGGAACATAAAATACCTATCTGCCAAAATTTGTTACGTTCTGTTCAGAAGATTCAGCGTCAATCGCGGTGGATACAGACAGACAAACATTCTAAACACCGTAATAATGTGTTCTGCGCTGAGTGTGAGTTTCTCCCGAATTTACTTTACTAGCGCGTTTGCGTTTGGACGATCCAAATGTATGAAATAATTTAGTTGTTTCGACTATTCGCTAGAGGCGCTGACAATAACTCCATACATATAGGACATTAAACGTAAACGCTATAGTACGCTGAGTGTTATTTTTGTATGTTTAGTAAGCGAACTATGGTCAACTAGCTGTTGTCCGCGGCGATGCCCACATGTTTAAAGGTCCCACAGGAACATTTTTTCGGGATAAAAACAATCCTATGCCTTAATACTTACAACTTTCCATGTGTACACCAAATTTAAAGAAAATCGGTTAAACAGTTTTTGCGTGAAGGTGTAACAAACAAACAGGCAAACTTTCGCATTTATAATATTAATAGGATAACGATAAGATTTAGGTGCTATTTTTTGAAGGGTCGGTCATGACTCCGAGGTAGACTAGTATAAATTTTATCAAGAAAGTAACTTTCGTTAGATTCGAACCAACAAATAAAGAAAAGACATGTTATCGTAAAAAGCGCGGGGTGATTGTTAAGAAATGTAATAACTCGCGTTTTATAGGGTTTTTT
>NJDC01001996.1:28694-48493 GCA_002245475.1 Calephelis virginiensis | reverse complement strand
CTATTAAAAAATAGGGTTTGGTGATAAAAGGGTAAAAATTAAGGTTTGTATGTACTTTTATATGCTGTATCATAAAAAAATAAGAAACAAAAAATTTGGTCTGAAAATTGCGAACAAAAAATTTAGGGGTGGACCACCCTTAACATTTAGGGGGATGAAAAATAGATGTTGGCCGATTCTCATAGATACCAGATAAGCACAAAAAATTTCATCAAAATCGGCCAAGCCTTTTCGGAGGAGTATGGCAACGAAAATTGTGACACGAGAATTTTATATATTAGATTATGATAATGGAAGGCAACAAGCAAAAATTTTTATAAAAAATTTACTTGTTTAAAATATACAAAAAAATACAGCGAATTTGATATGTATATATTTTAATGATAATGGAAGGCAAACAAGCAGACGGATTTCCTGATGGTAAGAAATTCACGCCGCCTAGAGACACCATAGGTGGTAATGGTGCGTTTCAACCTACAAAAGAGTCCGAAACAACAACGATTTTCTCGCAGATAAGCGTAAATAAGAAAATATTAATTTATTATAATTTCAGAAATAGTGGTTGCCGAGGAGTTTGTTTCGCCGTTTCTTCTCCTGCCTGCATAGGTTTGGAAACGGTGGTAGTAGAAGGCAAATAGGTTATAGTCCTATTACCGGGGAGTTTGTTTTACCGTTTCTTTCCGTGACTGGCTAGGTTTGGAAACAGTACTAGCTTGGTATATAATTAAATTTGATTTAATTTTAAAAATAATTGCTTATGATTGAAAATTTGATGGTATTAAATATAAAAGAAAATACGTTTTTGAAGATTAAAATATACATTAAATAAATATTTTTCATATAAATATTAAAAGATACACGTTTTTTGGAGAAAACGCTTGTATTTATCCACTGTATACTTTATTTAACACTTTCTAGCCAACCGGTTTCACTTTTTACAGTATCATCAGGGCTTTGAAACTAAAGATAAAAAGGACTTTTTTGATTTAACGTTCAATACTTATTTGGTTAGATGTAACATCTGCAGTGGATCAGTACAAGTGTTATCTCCAAAAAACGTGTATATACAATGGAATTCCACCAATTGCCGACGATAGCAAGTATAGATTCTAAATATTAAAATATTTGCAAGCCAAAAATGTTCAAATGTTAAATATTTTTGTAACAACTTTTAACACACGTTCCGCAACTAAATGTTATTCATTTCAATTCATTTAAAAAATGTTTAATTGACTATAGTTGGTAGTAGCGTAGCGAACAAATAGAATTTCGATAAGAGAGAAAATTGTTAGGCGCATACTTTGCTAGACGCTAACAATAATTACATATCCCTACAACATTACTAGCTGACTTGGCAAACATTATTAAACGTTATATATACGATTATTTGAATAGAAAGAAATAAACAAATGTGGATACCCTTAATTCTTAAGAGGATGAAATATAAAAACGACCTATTCTCATACCTACCGAATGAGCATGTAAAATTTCATCAAAATCAGTTCAACTCTTTTAGAAGAGTATGGTAATAAACACAGTGACACATTTTTTTAAAATATAAATACGAAAGTCTGTCTTCAGAAACAAATTACAAATTTTAATTTAACTTAATATTCGTTTATGTATTTAGGGCGTTTAAACAAAGACTGTTCTTTCTCAAAATTCAACTCCCAAAGGACGATAATGGGGGATAAAAGTTTGTTTGAAAACGACGTTGATGTGTCCGAAGTCATTATTCTACACTGACGAAGTCGCAGCTACGCAGCTTGTTAGGGTTCCGTACCCAAAATGTAAAAACGGACCCTATTACTAAGCCTCCGCTGTCTGTCTGTCTGTCTGTCTCCAGGCAGTATCTCATAAACCGTGACGGCTAGAAAGCTGAAATTTTCACAAATGATGTATTTCTGTTGTCGCTATAACAACAAATACTCAAAATTAAAAAATATATTAACTACACCATACGATAAACGTGTGTTTTTCGTATTTTTTTTGCTCAATATTAAAAACGGTAACAAGTAGACGCTGTAAATTTTTACGGCATATTCACTTGTATATTACCTTTCAAATAAATAATTAAATAACAATAAAGTAAATATTAAACGGGGTTCCCAAACAAGACGTAATTTTTATGCAATTTTTACTCGATCTTAATAAACAGACAGAAACTTGAATATTTGTAAGGAAATATTTAGAAATATATTAACTATAAAAATAAATACCTAATCTAATACATAAAAATGAAAATAATCCTATCCGAAAAGCAAGAGTAAACTCTCATGGATTTATATAACAACTAAAACAGACTAAAAATTAATATACCTACAACAAACGTGATTTTCTATTACAGATGATGGTACAGTACGGTACCCGTGCGCGAGTCCGACTCGCACTTGGTCGGTTTTCTTGTAATACGTCTTTCCGGGTATACCGGCACTGGTAAAATGAGAAACCTAACAAAAACATTTCTGTAAGTAATCTTTTGATTATTTGGTCATAAAAAGTGGCGAAACCGTAATAAAAAGCCGAGTCCTCGGATGCCCTTTTACTTAAGCCTTGGATGAAGGAGAATCCTTCAGGATCTATCTTGATCTAATAATTTTCTAGGATGGAGGGTGTGACTCTAATATTTCAGATCCTTACATTTTCATTATAAACATTTAACCACAGCGACACTAACAAGGAACGTGAAAAAAAAAGAAAAAAAAAACTTTTAAAACATTAAAAAAAAAACAGTGAACCTGCAAACGTCAATTTCAATTTCTAATATTAAGCATCTGCTTTTAAGTAAAAAACAAAAATCTGCTTTAAAATATTTATCCAGTAAAGTTTTGAGGCATCAGAAAACGTAAAATCGAGATGAAGATATAAAAAAAATGAACATTTTTATTCATATTGACCAAAAATGATACTTGTGCGCGTCAATATTTTTATAAACTACCCCTTAAAATCCTCCCACCCCAAAAGTTAGCAAAAATTGTTTATAGTTTTTGTCAACGATAATAATATATAAATATACATTTACTATCTTACATTAATACAAATAAATTTCACTTCATTTTACATCTTGAAATAAAAAAGTTATCAAGAAATAAATTGAATATTAAATCGCGTCTGTGGTCTAGCGATCCGGCGTCGGACTTGACTTCTTGAGGTCCCAGGTTCGACTCCCGGGTAAGGCAACAAAAAAAAACTAGAAATTGTATATTTTAAATTTTCTAATAAAAATAATGTTGCCCGGGATTGGATATGTGCCCGGTTGCCGATAGGTTGGCCACCTATTACATTGTGGGACTTCGGCTAATCGTGGGTGCCCTGGTTGTACTTCTGTCTATATCTTCGGGGATATATGCGTGAAGATACTTTCTTTAAACGATTATTTATATCTAACATTTAGCTAGTTCTCGCTGATGTTGATGACACTATTTTTAGCACGCTTTTCAGTAAACGGTTATAGATCTAATTAAAACTTGTTTATATTATTTGAAATGCATTCTCATTAAATCTCAACTTTCGCATTATAAAATTTGGATGCTTACACAAAAGTAACTTAAAATTGAAACTTAGATGTTTTTTCGAAGAAATAATAACACTAATTATTCGGATCACGGAGAACACGTTTAAGCAAACAAACAAACGGGACATGAAGTATCATAAACTTATCATCTACAGCCTTGCACGGTTTAAACACGTGTTTACTTCTACATATAAACACGTCATCTGTCATATTCAAGCCATTTTATTACTGGCTAATGAACGTACAACATTTGGACGGTGTGTGAAGCATTTCCGTCTCAAAAAAATATACACAAATCCTTTTTAAAGTTGTAACATTGTACTGTTTACTAACATTTTTAAATAAAGAAACACTTGTACTGTTTTACGTATCGCTTATAATTTATTATTTTGTAAATAGCCTACCGGTTTCGGTTATACAGCATCATCAGGAATAAAACTTAAACTACTTGTACTTATTAATATGTATCTTTTAAGTTATTGACTTAAACAGGGTGATTGAATTTAATGATTTTTATATAATTTGAACTTTGACGACAGTGGCGTAGCGTGCTTTGGTGGGGGACCGTATAAAAACTTATTAGGGGGCCCTTAGAAAGGGTAAGGATTTGCCAAAAAATGCATAAAATTACAAGAAATATTTATTTATTATAATTATAACTATGTATCACTATTTAACAAAAAAATAATAAACAATTCAAATTAAAAGTACATACTCCCACATACTTCTTGCATTTTTCGGCAAACTGATTTATTGAATAATTCATATCTGATGATGACCTAAGTTTTTCTAAAGTTTCTGCCTCTGTAGCGACAAATCTTAGAAGCGTTCCTGTCGTGTAGTTCCTGTAGTTTTTTATAACTTTTAATTTTTACAAACTGCTTTTAGCAGTTGCGATTGTAACTGGAAAGGTCATGAATAAAAAGCGTGCTGTTATTACCTCCGGAAAACTAGATGCGAGATTATTGAGTTATATCATCATTAGTTCATTAGTTCCTTAATCGAATGAATTTTTTGAATTTCAGATTTTAAGTATGTTCTAAATATTATGTTTCCATACGACGTACGTACATTACTAGGTACTATTGAAATTATGCGCTTCGGCTTTACACATTTTACGCTTTTTACATTTTACACTTTTATTTTTAAATTGGTTGACCTAATATAAATTTAAGCGAAATGATTAATAACAACTCTATATCTTTAAAATACATTCAAATTTCGGAAGCTTGGCAAATATAGCCGAAGCGCATAAATTAAATAGTACTACTATATCCATACAATATGCTGTAATTAACAAAAAAAAATTACAATATTCTTCCGGTAACCTAACCATCCTAACACTGTCTCTTATCTATAGATTGATTTTTATTGGAAGTTGAGCTTAAGTAAGCCATCTTATATAACCAGATAGAAACATGTAAACACAAACAGTCATAAACTTGTCATCTACTTCTCTTTTTGGTTGAAATACATGTTTATTTATATACAAAGACGTCGTCCGTCATATCTAAGCGGTTTTATTACGGGCTAACGAACGAACACGTTTGGACCGCATGTAATATGTTTATGTGTGAATTATATTACAAACAACATATTTATTATTAGATGCGTTCCGCTTTAGTATTTAACACTTTTGGCGTCTTTTTGTAAGGCGTAAGATAGTCGACAAGCTGGGGGCTCTTTAACCGAATTCAAAAAAAGGAGGTTTCTCAATTCAGCCGGTACATATTTTTTTATGTATGTACACTAATTTCTACTAGGTTTCTAAACCTATTTTCTAATTCTTTTTTTTGCTTGATGCGGAATAGTTTCGAATTGGTCCCATAAAAAATTGATTTAGGTAGACCCATTTTATAAGCATTTCATTTTATAAGCATTTTTTATCTACTTTCTTCTATCCCGATGTCTATTTTTATCAAAATAAACTATTTCAGTAATAAACTAAATAGTGTTAAATAAAAATAACTAAAAGTATCTTCACGCCCATATCCCCGAAGAGGTAGGCAGAGGTACAACCAAGGCACCCACGACTAGCCGAAGATACTAAGTGCCACAATGTGATAGGTGGCAAGCCTTTCGCCAACCGGGCACAATTCCAATCACGACCAACATTTTTTTTATTAGAAAATTGGAAAAATCCAATTTTCTTTTTGTTGGCCGACACGGGATTCGAACCCGGGACCTCATGCAGTCAAGTCCAACACCCGGACCGCTAGACCACAGACGCGAACTACGTTAATAAAAACAGACTTTAAAACTAAAAAGGAAAAAAATAATAAAGATTTTATATTTTATAACCTATTTATTATTTATATTTGCTATTTATTTGCCAATGTAATTAACATCAAATCTTTATTATTTTTTACTTTTTAATTTTGAAGTTGGTTTTATTAATGCAGTTATTTTTATTTGATGATAAGATACAACCGTGGTCTTTAGATAACGTAGCGTCATAGTCCTGGTGATTATTAGTCCCAACATGCAAGTCTGGCAGCCGTCATACCCTCGAAACATATGACTGTTATTTAGGCGGTAGAAATAGGTAATATGATGAAACCCTACCCGTTCAAGTGACTGCAAAGCATTCTACCACCAGTGGTCTTCTTGTAAATTACCAATTAAATCAATCCCTGTAACAAATAGCCAAGAAGAATTGCATATGGTCTATTTTATACAAAGGACCTGAACCAAAATAAGGAATCATGGTGTGATTAAATAATTTAGGAATAACACACATACAGACATATCTTAACGCCGAGTTTCTTACAAGGCAGGTAGAGAGTATCGATTATCAAATGACACGTTTCTTGCAGAGCTGCCTAGCTTCCACTACAATAGTCGGCCTCAGAACCAAGAAATTTAAATATGGGAAATTAGATTCTTTTATACCGTATATTACATTTTTATAAATGATATCATATTTTCTTACATACTATTTACAAAAAAGGAAATCAGAAAATACATTATTTCAAAAGTCAACACATTTCATGATATACCTACATAATTGTTTAACAAAAATATTTGTGACGAGCTTTTATGTGTAAGATATATTTGCAGCAGTATACATTAGAAAATGTAAGTATAACATACGATAATATTAGAATTTTAGGCTTTCCTAAAGCCACCGTCCGATTCCCTCTTCAGATAAGCTCTATGTTATAATATTATTGTCATTAAATTTAGACAAATATGCAAAACTTCAGCAAAAAATCAAACATTTCCTCTTTATGATATTAGTATAATCTATACTAATATCATAAAGAGGAAATGTTTGATTTTTTGTTTGCTGGTGTGTTCGAAATGAATAGGCTCCAAAACTACTGGACCGAATTCAAAAATTATTTCATCCTTAGAATGCTACATTATTACTGAGTGACATAGGTTTTGCTTCATCAAAATCGGTGCAGTAAAATCCAAGTTACGCAGGCGAAGCTGTGTGAAACTGCTAGTGGAGTGGATGAAACTCAATTTGCAAAACTTCATCCAAAACAAGTTTTGTAAAAAAAAAAAATCTAGCGCAGTAAAATTACAAAAAAAGACTCCAACTTGCAAGTAAAATTGCGAAAACTGACTTCATTAGGTACCACGTCCCGATTTCATAATTCTTTTTTCGTAAGATAGTTAATGACTGCGAGACTTAAAAAAAATAACTAAAAAAACAATAGTCGGATAGTCGAATAAATGTTGTGGGACCTCACTAAGTGCCACAATACATATAGTCGTTATACTAGTAGGTATTCACGAGTATATCCTGAGAAATCGATCTCTTCCGTAACCTAAAGTTAATGAATAAATGAATGAATCGTTATTTTAAAGAAGACACTTCATCATGCACTTAAATAAGGTACAGCTTAAGATTTATATTATTTGTTAACTTAAGGACATAAACTTATGATACTACAGTTAGGTAAAAAAAGGTGGTCCTACCTTATTTTTATAAATGTGTTGTATTGTATCGTATAGTTTAAAAAACTACGCGTGAGGGGTTCGACAGTTAACGAAAAATTATAAGTTTAAAAGGTAGGTAGAGGCATAACCAAGCCACCCACGAGTAGCCGAAGACACCAAGTCCTGCAATGTGATAGGTGGCAAGCCTATTGCCAACCAGGTGCATATTCAATACCGAGCAACGTTATTTTTAATAGAAAATGAAAATACTTTTTTAATTTTTTTTTGTACCCAGGGATCGAACCCGGGACCTCAAGACGTCAAGTCCGACTCTAGACCACAGAGACACTGTCTTCGGCTAGTCGTAGGTGCCCTGGTTGTGCCTTTGCCTACCTCTTCGGGGATATTGACGTGAAGATACTTTTTCTAGCCGGATAGTCATAAAGTGTACAAGGGATAATTTCGGAATATATATACTTATTTCTTAAAAAAAGAATATTCAAACGCAGTTTGTTATAAAGAACAAAAAACATAGACTTGAATTGAGAACCTTCTCTTTTAAAGTCGGTTAAGATATAACCTATAAAATGTACCTAACCTTATTAGCCTAATTACTAAACACATTATGTCGACGACTGTACTCAAACAATATCGCAACACGAAGTTTTCCTCTAAATAACAAAAGAACATCCATTGATACCACGGGAATCGTTTGTGTTAAACGTTCTGAGTTACAGAAATCTCCCAACAACCTTCCTACAAGAGACGTAACTATTTCCCGCTCGGGAGATAGAGCCAGCACTTATTCTCAACAATAGTGTCCACCGCGAACTCGAACAATAACATTTTATCTGTTATACACACACAGACGCATGTGTGTGATTTTAGTAACGAAATGCGCATGCGCGCAGCATCTGTACTTCTACCCCTGTCTTTTCTTCATAACCAGAACGTGTTCAAGTGAAATTAAACCTTATTATTATTAAATAAAGTTGAAATCAACGTTGTACTTTTTAGTATGAAGCTTCACGATAGCAATAAGCTTCTAGGATTGTGATTTTTTAGATGACTCTGGTTCGCAGGGAGATCGGGACGTTTCTCTCTTGTTTCCCAAAATAGTTACGCGAAAACTGTTAACTGAAGTTTTGAGTGTTTACAGAAAGGTGTGTTTTGTGAATTAGTGTGTTATAGTAATTTGGACAGGAACAAAAATTAGAAGTAAGTTTTTGATAACTTTTTGTAAAATTAAGTTTATATTTTAAGGTTTTATTTTTTCGTTAAGGTAGGTACTTAACGAAAAAATAAAACCTTAAAATATAAACTTTTTTTTTGATTTATAATTTAATTGTTAACAAAAAAATACCTGCCACCAGTTTTTACATGATGATTTAAATTTTGTATTTTTTACTAAATTTATGACATTTATAATAGGTATATAGTCGTTTAACGACTCGGACTTAGTGACATTTTCTAGCGCACCAATGCTATTGTTTGCCATTGTCGTATTACGGTTAAAGGATAAGGAACAGGTTACTTACGCAAGAAACTTACCTCCTTACTAATAAAACTTACGCGCCTGTCGATCTGGTGTGTAACTTCATTTTTTTGTAAGGGGGCAATTATTTAAACTTCTAATTGGCAAGGCACCAATAACGTTTACGGTGCCCGTTTGATACGACTACTTGTTTGCCTTGTATTAGGTAGGTATTACAACATTCGCAATTATGCAAATCATAGCCAGATACTTTTTAAATATGGTCTGTGAGTTTCCACGCTTTTTTAGTTCTAGTTGAAAATATTCTACAGAAAGTTGTTGAGATGTAAGGGATATGTATGGATATGGGATGAGAATAATCTTATATCCTTGACATGAACTATCTGCTAGCCAAATTAAATAGCGATCACAATTTTTTGTACAAAATAATGTCCATAACTAGCTGACCCGGCAAACGTTGTGATGCTATATTTTTAATTTGATTGTAACAAAAACATTTGGGGTAAGTCACCCTTATCACTTACGGATATGAAATATAGATGTTAGCCCATTCTCAGACCTACTCAATATGCTTACAAAATATCATGAGAATCGGTCAAGCCGTTTCAGAGGAGTACGGTAACTAGCATTGTGACACGGGAATTTTATATAAAAGACTAGCTGACCCGGCAGACGTTGTGTTGCTATTTTTTTCTGTGATTCACCCTCCTCACTTAGAGTTGAAAAAATAGATGTGCCGATTCTCGGACCTACTCGATATGCTCACAAAATAACATGAGAATCGGTCAAGCCGTTTCAGAGGAGTACGGTAACTAGCACTGTGACACGGGATTTTTTTTATATTAGACTATACCAATTTTGGAAGCAGAATTTCGATATATTCTGCTTTTAGCAGACATCAACCTGTATGCTGTTCTAAATTCATCCATTGGCTTGGATTTTTTTATATAATACTATACCAATTTTGGGAGCAGAATTTCGATGTATCCTGCTTTTAGCAGACATCAACCTCTATGCTGTTCTAAACTCGTCTATTGGCTTGTACTGTTCGTTAATAAATCAATCAGTCACATTTTATAACTTACACATGTAAATCTTGATAAATTCTTAAAATACTAAACAGATTTTAGTGACTTTTTTAAGATCCTGCTTAAAAGATTACAGAATTCAACTCCTTAAGACTCTGTTGGTTACAGTGGGAGGATTTCATGAATTTAATATATCTACGAAACCTTGAGAAAAGCTTGTACCTAAATATGTCTATACATTTATCCATACTAATATTATAAACGTGATTTTCTGTCTGTCTGTTACTCTTTTATGTCTCAACCACTGATTCGATTTTGATGAAATTTGATGTGCATGTAGCTAAAGATTCAAGTTTAAAATGTGCTATTTTTTTAAAAATCTACCTGAAAAGTTCTTTAATAAACGACGAAATTCTAACTATTCTACCCTGACGAAACCGCGGGTAATAGCTAGTTACTTATCCTAACAATATCATAAATTCGAAATTTTGTGAGACTGGATAAATGTTTGTTGATCTTTCACGCACAAACTATTGAATGGATTGAAATGAAACTTTATAGAAATATAGTTTAAACATCACAATAAGATATAGGCTACAATTCATGAAAAAAAAATTATACGCGGGTAAAGACGCGAGAGAAAGCTAGTTGTAATATTTGTCACCCCTGCGTTTTGTAGAGCTAAAAATATGTTCAGTCTATTTATATCTTTCACAAACTATTTTAAAAATTCTCGATATTACTCATTAAATTTTATACGATACTTTTGGAAATGATTTCAGTATTCTTGATATGAATAGAAGACATTAAAAATGTCTAACAAAGTTAAATTATGTAAGCATGTTATAATATTGAATATAAAACAAGTTTTTTTTTTATAATAATGGAAGGCAAACAAGCAGATGGATTTCCTGATGGTAAGAAATTCACGCCGCTTAGTAAAATCAAAGGTGGTAAGTGTGTGTCCCAAGGCCGGGATGTTAGGCATCGAGCAAAAGTAAGTTTACCGGCTACCTTGCCCTCCGAACCGGAACACGTCAACGGCAAGCGTTGGACGTTATGGCCGCAGGAAAAGGTAAGGCGGTGGTACCAATCCGGGCGAGTAGCTGCAAAACTTTACCACCTAGTAGGATGTCATGGTGCTAGTGTCTATGCTCGCCTTTTACGAGCTGCCTGATAGGAAGGTCAACGAAGAATTAGTCAACGATTCTAATACGAAGACTCCAGAATAAATTGTAGACGGCAAACATATCGAAACCGGACACATATCCAATCCCGAGCAACGTTGTTTTATAGGAAAATTAAAAAAATACATTTTATTTTTGTTACCCGACTAGCGGTACGAACCAGGGACCTAATGAAGTTAGGTTTCACACCAGACCGCAAGACCACAGAGGTGATAGATAAATAAATAGATAGAATCAGCAATTAAAAACACTGGATGCCATATAAATCTAACAGACCTCCTCTATGACTGAAATACATGCATAAAATTGTGTTACTAACAAATACTTCTGTTGAGACTCGTAAATATTTCATTTGTATATAGATTGTAGCCATCTTCCTTCTTAACACACAATTTGGCGTGTAAACACGGCCAGTGTTGCGGAACAAAGATAGGAACTTGATTAAAAGGTGTTTTCGCGTGGAACATTAGGGAAAATGAATTGCACGTTCGAAGATAATATTTTTGCGTTTTTCTTAAGCAACTTCTAATGGAGAATTTAGATAGAAAGATAGATAGGTAAATTAATAGGTAGAAGAATGCATAGATAGATCGACAGATAGATGTGTAGTTAGTTTGCAATTCGTAATTTGTCTTTTCGGTACGTTCTTATTTTAAATCACGAAGAAAGCTTTACGCTTAAATTTTGGCTAATTTGTAACCAGTATCGCGTCTGTAGTCTAGCGGTTCAGGTGTTAGACTTGACTGCATGAGGTCCCGGGTTCGAATCCCGTGTCAGGCAAAATAAAGAAAATTGGGGTTTTCCAATTTTCTAATAAAAAAAATTGCCCGGGATTGGATATGTGCCCGGTTGGCGATAGGCTTGCCACCTATCACATTTTGGGACTTAGTGTCTTCGGCTAGTCGTGGGTGCCCTAGTTGTGCCTCTGCCTACCACTTCGGGGATATGGCCGTAAAGATTACTTTACCTCATTTTAAACTCGAATAGAAAATTTAGATAGAAAGATAGATAGATAAATTAATAGGTAGACGAATATATTAATAGATCGACAGATAGATATATAGTTTGCAACACTTTAATCGTAATTTGTATTTTTCGGTATGTTCTTATTTTAAATCTGGAATAAAGCTTTACGCTTAAATTTTGGCTAATTTGTAACCAGTCCTATACCTAGTTTGCAAAGGAACGTTGCCAACCTTACGCTGGACTTCTAATATTTTTTAAAATGTGGCTAATGATTCCGATGTGATCCCATAATTTTGTTTTAATCAATATCCCATTTGTGGTTTTTGAGTTAAAATCCATACCAATATTATAAATGCAAAAGTCTACCTGTCAATCTGTCTGTATGTTGTTTTTTCACGCCTAAATCTCTCAACCTATTTTAATGAAATTTCATATTCCCGTAGCCAAACATCCGAGTTCAAATAAAGGTATTTTTTAAATCAACCTCCAAGGGACTACAAGGGTATTAAATTTGTATGAAAAAGTTTGTGTTTCCTTGACGAAGCCGCATGCAAACAGCTAGTAAAGTATAAATGTTCATTTATCTCATTGACTTTATCGACGATGATACCATCTGTAACAGGACCGTCACAAAATTAATAGACATATTTCCTGCTAGGTATAGTAAATTATAATATCCTAAATATTCATATTCAATATTCGTTACATACTCGTAAAACATTTTAAATAAAACGATGAATATTTAAATTTTACAAATAACAAAGATTTTAAATGAATTTCTCGCCCAAACCAGATGTTATTCATAATTGGTTTGAAACATTTTCGTGGAAAACTGTGTATCAGTTTAAAAATGGAAAAAAGATAGCATTTTAAAATATCCATCCACGCTTTCCGAAAGAGCTCGTACGTAGATTTCAAACGCAGCTTATACATCGGTTGTTTGTTTAATTTCCGTAGTTTAATCGTAAAAACAAGATACGACAAATGCACCAATTTACGGATTGAATAGCGCAATCTATTTGAATTGGACGGTGCAGTCGCATTGATATATCCGTAGCAGGATTTCGGAATATGGCCCAGTAACGAATGGTTTTTTTAAGGTAAAAAGGAGGAAGATAAAAAAGATGAATTTCCGTTGGCTGGAAATATGGTCTGTACTATTGGTGTGAATGCTGAGTTGCCAACATTTTGTTTATGATATCGGAAGGCAAACAAGCAGATGGATTTCCTAATGGTAAGAAATTCAGGCCGCCTAGAGACACCAATGGTGGTAATGCCGCGTTCCCATCCTTAGGCCGGGATGTTAGGCCTCGAGCAAAAGTAAGTTTACTAGCTACCTTACCCTCCGAGCCGGAACACGTCAACGGGCGCTACTTTAAGGCAGCAGGAATAGGTAAGGCGGTGGTACCAATCCGGGCGAGTCGTTGCGGAACTCTACCACCTAGTCAGATGTCACGGTACTAGTTACGGTAAGCCTATGCTTGCCTTTAACGAGCTGCCTGGCACAGAAAGGCAGCTGGTCTATTTTGCAAAGGAGCACGTACCAACACGGGGTAAATGAGACTGTATATGGATGGAAAATGAATCGAAACGATGCAATGGAGTATACCGGTGTTAAGGAGAAGATGTGAAGACCTATGAGACCAAGTTCCGTTGGGTTTTGTCTGACTTCTACTTAATAGAACTTATTATCTTCCAATAATAGACTGCTAGAATAGAAAAAAAATGTAGTCTAAATTACTTTACTAAATAACTTTACTACAGTTCTATCATCTTGAGACATACTACTTGAAGCGAAAGGTAGATACGAGGCTACTTTATATATGAACAAAAAATAAATGATCGGTGAACTTAAAAAAACTTTTCGATTAGTAACATATTAGCCATGAAAAAAGCTAAAACAATCAAGGTTAAGGTATTAGTAATAAATAAAATATATATAATAAATAAAAAAAATATCTTCTTGCGACATTTTCGGCAACTAGGCAGATAGATTAAATTTCAGAGTAGCCCAATGCGATAAAGCGTTCAAAGAATTTAAATTAAACTAGTTCCTGGAATTTTGTAATTTAATTTTGAAATTAGAAAACGTTAACGCTGTACTTACGTAATTTTTATTTAATACTTTATTGCAATTAAAATCATCATTTATTTAATTTATTTCAATATCTATTTAAGTATTTCTATGTATTAGTATCGTTGACTAAAACCCGTAACTCAAGCATATAAATTACTTACTTTGGGGTTAGATTCAATTTGTTTAGCTTGTCCAGGGATATTTTTTTTGTAATTTACTAGCTAAGCCGACAGACATCGTCCCGTCTACAGCATGAAAATTGAAGTTACTATTCATAATATGAACTTTCGCCTTACAATAACTAGTACGACAAAAAGGAACTAATCTTCAATTCATGCTAGATGGGATGACCAAGGGATATAAAAATCGGTTTTATTTGTAATATTTATTTACTTAATACTTTATTGCACTATATTAAAGGACTAGAGATGCTTTGCATAATTTTGTGCTTATCAAAAGTGCTGTTTAGTAGAATGGTCTGGTCAAATTTATGTGTATTAGTATCATTGTCTAACGCCCATCACACAAGCATATAATTTGCATACTTCGGGGTTAGATAAAAAAAAGGTCAAGTTGTCTAATTTGACCAGGAATATTTATTTTTGAATTAAGAAATTAGTTTCTTAATGCATAAGTAACTATTCCTTATATTATTTTTTTTTAATTTCGCCAAATCTCAAGCCTTATTTGATGAACTTAGGTAGGCATGCTTTACTTGAATACCCTAACAAAACAGATTACATCGACTAAATTACTTTAAATATTTTAGGCCTTTGTTAGAGCAAAAATCTTTACATAAATTAATTAAACTGGACTAATGGCAGATGCTCACGCTCATTTCCAAAACTAAAAAAATAGTTTTTGTCAAAAATGTATAAATATTACAACAGTTGTATGTAATTGAATACAGAAATACAAGCGGAAATTGAACTTTTGAATCTGGTAAACTAAACTTTGATTATTCCCAAGTTACACTTTTGACATAAAGATTACATCGGCGGAAATAGGATTTGAGGAGACGCTAAAAGCAAAATCTACTCGAAACGAATACATTATATAAGTAATAATAATGCAAACGAAAAATCGATTATGTTAATGGCTGATTTAAAATATCGACTTAATAGCGGACCATAAGATAATAAACGTATCTGAGTGTGGCCGGTTGTTATACGAGTATTTTCATACTCATAAAAATTTTATACAAACTTTGTATTTGCGATTACTCAAAAGCAACATGCAACAATAATGCTAACGTCTGATACGTTTTGACTTTCCAACTTTTGTCTCAGTGCTTATTTTCAAGGATCAGATTTTCAGAGTATAATATCGAGGAATGCATTGCCTAAGCCTCCGGGGAGTAAGCGGTTCGTTTTACAATAAGAAAATCAGTGTATGTTGTTGAATGAAAATCGAAATAACTTTGCTACTAGTATTCTTCAATTCAAGTTAAAATAATACTTTATTTCTGGTTCATACACAAGACTTACTTGACAGATAGATGATAATCTCTTCTCTGGTAACTTTTTCAACTGCTTATATCCACTATTTCCTATATCTGAATATTGTAGTTCTACGTAGGTGTCTCGTTATCTCTCTTACCTAACCTCTTTTTCAATTTAGGTTTTCAAATACATATCGTATTGCAACACGTGACCGAACGTAATGAAGTGCTAACTTTTTCCCCATGAATCCTAGTGTGGGTCTTTTTTGTAGAATATACCATATCTCTGCCTGGCTGCTCCTAAGACTGGACAATAATTTATATGGACATATTGACATAACTAGTGGTACTAGAGTGCATCAAATTGCCCGGGTATGGATTCATTAGTGTTATCATTTATTCCTGCTGTCACAAAATAAATCATGTTTCTAGCTGAAGGAAAAGTTTCTAGATAAATACACATTAGACGTATCATCCCAGCCACAGGACAGCAACACCTATAGCATGTATGATGTGTATATACCTCTGTCGCCCCTTGCCATCAGGATATCTGTGTGCTTACTTGCTGTGGTATTCCATGAAAAAATCCACTTGTCACAATTAATTTTAGGCAGTTATCACTCCTTACCGCCTTTAACAATTAGCGTGAAGATATTCGATTCAGATTTGAAAATACGATACTCAACTCACTTCAAAGGACTTAAGATTACAAGACAAGTGCCACCTTGAAACCCATTATTAATGGGTGCTTGCTTCTTGAAACTCATTGAAAAGGCTTTGCTGAGATATTATAAGGATTTGTCCTTCAATGTATTAATTATGTATTTATGAGTAGGCCGAACCCACTTTTGTCTTTGTAGTTTCAAAGTATTACTGTGGGTAATTCTAAAGCTTAGACTCGTTTCTCTTCCTAGAGATGAATAAATTATTTCTAAGCGACAATAAAAAAGAAATAGGATGTACGACGGTAATACTTCAACCTACTCAAAAAAGAGGAAGCTTTGCGAATATAATATCGCTAACCGATTTTCATGACTACGCAAACGTACATACATACATATCTTCGTGCTAAGTCCCTTACGGGGTAGGCAGAGAGTATCTAATACCAAACCTCACGATCCTTACAAATCTGTTTGGCTTTTATTTGCCAACACACATTTTGATGAATATTTTTTAAAAGTAGGTTTTTAGGTGTACCGTAACCGTGTAAGTTTTATCATGATGATGACGTGTTAAAACGGTGAAGTGAGTTTTATGGAGATATGTATGAATACGTCCAAGATGCTGCCGCTGGGTCCGAGTACTCCAATGACTCGGAAATAGTGGAGGCGTCTGTCGGCATTATGATGGAAGAAGTTGAATGGGCGATTAAAAGTATAAAATATGGTAGATATGGTTACAGCTGAGATGATCAAACTTGGTGGTCCTGCCGTCCTTTCTGGGTTCTTTGTAACAAATGTTGAAAGACCGGCAGAGTATTCGAAGACTGGCGGCGTACGGTCATCGTGTCCTTGTATAAAGGCAAGGGTTCACGCATGAACTGTACAAGTTACAGGGCCATTAGTTTGATCACTTTAGCATCAAAAGTGTATGGAAAAATAGTTGAAAGGAGGATGCAAAGGATGTCCGATGAAACATTTTGGGAGGCTCAAGGTGGTTTCAGGTCTGGAAGATGATGAACGGTTCAAGTATTTTTGCTCCGCAACATTGTAGAGAAGCATTTGGCCGTGGGTCAGAAGGTTTTCTGCGGTTTTGTGAATCTCGAAAAAGCGTTTGACAGGGTTGTACGTAAGGAACTTTGGGACATTTTGCCAGATTATGGGATAGACGTGTCTTTGATGCGTGCTGTGCAGTCCATGTATTTAGATTACGAAGCATGTGTGCGGGTGAACGGTAACATATCGCCTTGGTTTGATGTCAACATTGGCATCAAACCGGGCTGTGTGTTGTCGGCACGCTTGTTTATTTTGTATTTGGACAAATGTCTTCAAAGTTTAAGGTCTATGAATGTGGGAATGCGTATCAACGCGTCCATGTGCCAAAATACGTGTGATCAAGTGATAAACTGTCTGCTTTATGCAGATGATGCTGTACTTTTGGACTCTACACCATCTGAGCAGCAGACACTGGTCACAGTTATGGAAGGTGATCAAGAAATGGGCTTATATTTTAATGCGACGAAAATCAAAGTTATGGTTTTCGAAAGACACGAAGCCAGAACGGATGTAAGAGTTTTAGTTGATGACGGATGTAGAGAGGAGAGTGAGTGCAGGGAATAGTGTGAATGGAGCGTTGGGTAAGCGATGTTTTGAGTCAAAAAGCTATACTCACTTTGCATAATTCTGTGCTTATCCTGACGTTATTGTATGGAAGCGAGAGTTGAGTATGTCAGAAAAAGCATGAAAGTAGGATAAATGCGGAGTCGAAATGAGTCTATTTTATATACAGACGTGTATCGATTTTGACATTAATGAATGAATGAATTGAAAACAGAAAAGTTTACCAACGAATTAATAACATCTTCATTTTGAAAAAATTTTTATATTAGCACTTGTCCTATGCCTGGGTTAAATTTGAAAGAAAGAAAAAAAGTAAAGACATAACTGTCCGATCCATTGGTAGATTTATCGCTATATAGACGCGTCACAAGTACCTCTTTAGGTTAATGTGAATAAAAATTAATAATTTGAATTCGACCCACGTTAACGGTAAAGAAAGGAATTAAAAATTTCGCTACGGGACTTTCATCCTCAGTGACTCTATTGGTTATAGCATTCGTCGGATTGAGACGAAAGGGTTCAGATTTAAATCCTGTATGGCGTGAATTTTTGTCTTTCTTTATTAATTTAGTTAAAACCCAGTAACGGATAGCAACAACAAATCAGACTACAAGTGATGTCAAAGGCGTAGGTGAAATGACGTTGTATCTACGCAAGAAACTTGGAATACCTAATTTTATTGAGATGACAATAACTTAGTTTGACGTTTCTGAAATATAACAAATTTGAGTTCCTATTTAAATATAATGAGGCTATGGAAAGTTCAAGCTATTGGGTTTAGTGTAATTTACGTAAAGAAATCTATGACGTTTATAGTCTGGATTGAGTTTTCCTAGTGGGCTACATATTAAACTGTTTTTAAATAATTCACGATGAGGCCAGTAAAATTTGAACGACACAAATACATGGTAATGGTGCAAAAATCATTTTCAGGGCATTATTAGGTACAAGTCATTTTCTAACAGACCAGATATAATAAACATCAGGCAAGAAACAGTGTCAATGAATGACCGCCTCCTTGGTCGAATGGCTAGCGTACACGCCTACACCGATCAACCGCGAGGCTCGGGTTCGATTCTCGACGAGGCATTTGTGTGACGAACATTTATATGCCTGCATATCCGGGTCTGGGTGTTTATTAAATTTATTCTGGTATCTATTTAAGTAATTATACGTATTAGAATCGTTGACTACCACCTATAACACAAGCACATAATTTGGGGTTAGATTCAATTATGTAATTTGTCCAGGGATATTAATTATTTATAAAGAAACAATGTATTGCATTCAGGGACAATTCATTGTATAGATAGTCTAAGCTGAAATGATTAATAGAATGTACGAAATACACATAAAAACTTCTGTAATTAGATGTGCAGTTAACTGTTACACTACAACCAATACAAAATGCCAACCCAAACGCAAACTCGCAGGACACTAACTACACTACACCATCGCCACTACTCCTCCATCAAGTCAACCTAGTTACCAGAACCCAGCACCTTGTCGAGGTACGGTCTCCCATGAGACAGCCCTTGTTGCTGTGTTGTAGGGAACAGTCTAATACATCTAAATAATGATGTTACGGGTTGGGCACCCTGCTCGGCCCGCTTTGTGGGTGAAGTGAAGTTGTACAAATCGCGAGGTTGGCAAAACATTAGTCACTTTAAAAATAAATCATTGCTAAGCCCGCAGAAGTTGTGAAAATCAATAGCTTAGCAACAAATGAGCCATTCATAAAAATACAATGCGTTAAACGTAACGATGCTACGCACATAGGTTGAAAAACTTAAAAATCCTACATCGCGGTGACAAAGTGTTCGTATCCTATAACAAATATTCTTCGAAGTGTTCTATGCATATAGTTCAACAGTACACAATCACACACAAACTCGCGACACCGCCGCCGCCGGGGGCGGCG
>NJDC01001996.1:16041-28582 GCA_002245475.1 Calephelis virginiensis | reverse complement strand
ACATTAGTCACTTTAAAAATAAATCATTGCTAAGCCCGCAGAAGTTGTGAAAATAGCTTAGCAACAAATGAGCCATTCATAAAAATACAATGCGTTAAACGTAACGATGCTACGCACATAGGTTGAAAAACTTAAAAATCCTACATCGCGGTGTCAAAGTGTTCGTATCCTATAGCAAATATTTTTCGAAGTCTTCTATGTAATTAAATCTTGGTCCGACTCTGATGTAGATCTTTATCCTTATGAGTTGTAGGACGTCATCACCTTTTCTTATCTAATTTAAGGAATTTCTAGTTTTCAAGTCGGTTGAGAATTTACTATCAAGTGACAAGTAAGACATGCCAACTTAAGTCTAATAATAATGGATCAGATATCTAATGCACTTATGTATGTAATCCATGTTCCGAGGCTCAGATACAAATAACAATATTTTTATTTTTATCTAAAGATCAGTGACTGGTGACAGCGTACGAGATAGTAAGTCTATTTATATATCCCCGACTCTCTTTTATAAAGCTTGACGCGTGTCTGGGAAAGCTGGAATCTTCGCTTTCTCAATGCGTTGTATGTTCTATTAACTTTACAACTTATGTTTCATTTTAAACGGGATAAGTAAACAATATGTTTTTAAAACAAGCATTACTATCTCTTATAATAATTTCAACAGTTCAATATAATGTTTAGGAAATAAAGAACCAATACATTCGTATTTTGTAATTTTTTTATACCCTGAATATTTTTAGCCTTACCAAATAGACTCGGCCAGTGGGTTCTTATTAGTCTTTAAAATCGGTCAACCGGTAACTTCTTACTTTTGATATAAATAAAAACGCCTATCAAAGATTTGTTGCTAAGACGTTATTGTTAATTACTGGAAAGTAACTACGGTTGCCTGGTTACTAATAATTTTTTTATAGTAGCGCTATCACCTGTCTTAGATATGTAAATGAATCGCCTCTGTGGTCCAGCGGTCTGCCGTCGAAGTCGACTTCTTGAGCTCCCAGGTTCGATCCCCGGGTCGTGCAGCATAAAAGTTAGAAAAAATGTACATTTTCAATTTTCTAATAAAAAAATCTTACCTGGGACTGAATATGTGCCCGGTTAGCGATAGGCTTGCTACCTATCACATTGTCCAACTTAGTGTCTTCGGCTAGGTGTGAGTGCCCTGGTTGTGTCTCTGCCTACCCCTTCGGGGATATAGGCTTGTACGTATTTTTAATGAAACGAAAATGAAAAAGTAATTGTATGTTGAAACTCATAAGTAATAAATAAACAAATATCCATGGGCAAAATACAGAAATTGAAAGTAACTAACTAAAAGGAAAGTTAATATTATTATAGTTATATTAAGGGTCATACAGATAAGAATACTTAAAAATACTTAAACGTTTGATTACATTTAATAAACATGTAAATGCAGACATCTAGATGCATGCCTACCCCGTTGGAAATCGAATCTGAGTATCTACTCTAAGCTTATTTTTAAGTTTTAAAAATAAAGTTACTTTCTTCACGCCGATATCCCGAAAGAAGTAGGCAGAGGCACAACCAGGGCACCCACGACTAGCTTAAGTCACTAAGTCCCACAATGTGATGGTAGCATACCTGTCCCAGGCATACTTATTTTATTACAAAATTGGATATACGCACATTTTCTATTCCTTTAAGTTATAGTCTTTTTAAACTACTATAAGTTTAAGCTTTAGCCCGGTTGATGGTCTTAAAAGCGAAACCCGTAGACTGTAGAACTCTATAATTATATTTTTAAAGTGATATATAAAATAAACCAAGTGTTTGTTTTTCATTTTAAAACAGAAATATTGGTGCCGATTCGCTTGGTACAAACTAGTCTAAACTAACCTAAAATTAGATTTAGAGCTGTCTAATCACGTTTGGTATTCTGCTGTACACATCTAAACTAAAATTTTAGCTTGACAGATCTAAAACATTTTAGTCGTTCAATTTAGGTTTTTCGTATTCTGATGTGCATGTTATGTGTCAAATTTTACTTAAAATTACAAGTGTCACTTAAAATTTAGAGCGAATTTTTTAGATTACGAATAAATTTAGTTTCCATATGAACTACTCTTGTTTTATTACAATTGATTGTTAAGTTATCGTAGGGTAGCTGAAAGTAGCCCTATGATTAAAATAGAAAATTTTGATATCGGCACTGTTGTAGATTCGTCTAAAAAGTACTTAGGTACCTACCTACGAAATTATAATTCCTTAATTCTAACATTAATTTAACATAATCGCCTCCGTGATCTAGCGGTCCAGGTATTGGACTTGACTTCATGAGGTTCCGGGTTCAATTCCTGGGTCAGGCAACAAAATGAAAATCTGTTTTTTTTTTTTCAATTTTCTATGTAAAAATTGGATTGGATATGTGATCGGTTGGTTGTAAGCTTGCCACCTATCACATAGACATGAAAATTTGGTACTGTGTTTGAACCCTTTTAGTATCTAGTGCTGTATATTTAATAAAGATGCCTTTGATATCCCATAAATAAATCAAAGCCACATCTCAATTCCCAACCAGCTAAACATTTAAATATGTTATTGCTTAGATGTTATTTCATTAGCATTACCATGTAGTTAGCTATAAAATTTACCAAAAAGGTACCTGAGTACTTAGAGCTACATAAATGTATAATAGGTAATTGGTGTTCTCTTGTACATTTAAACATCTATTGTTTATTGCATGCGGCAGCATTTTTTACCAAACAAAAACAGGCAGTCATACCTACAAATACTTTATTTTACAAATTCACATGCTTACACATCAAATTCTTAAAACCACAAACTGAAACGGTATGTCAGAGTAAGTCTTAGACTCAACATAAAAAGCTGTTTGCATTTGGTCTATAAATATTCATCGAAAGATTTTTTTTCAATACCATAGTTGCTGTAGATAGGACAGATCTTGGTAAAAAAAGCCAACAACAACTCACCCCCATGTTCCAGAAAGTCTTTCATATGATACAACAGGATTTTATAATATAAACAAACTGCTAAAATGTATATGTGGTAAAATTGTTGATTTTTATTGTATGTTAGAAATAAATTTACTTATAACATTCTGTTACGTACACAATGCAAAGCCCAAGTAATATCTTTGAAATTTGACACACATTACAGCGATTCAGAGGCACCTCATTAACAAATATATTACATTGAGTTGGTCTGGATCTGTTGCGTTGAAATGACCAGGTGCCTCTGTACCAGGCAGCTCATAAGAGGCGAGCAAAAATTATTTTCAACAAGATGAAGTGATGTAGTGCTGTGCAGCAACTTTCCCAGTTACCTGCCACTGCCACCATAATATCTTGATATTTTCTGATCCGGACGGTAAGGTTGCCTGTATACTTGCACAATAGGCTTAATATTCTAGCCACAGGACAGGGACGCACCTGTAACATCTATGGTGTCTAGGGGCCACATTTGTCTCTTACCATCAGGAGAACCCAAAGTGTGGACTGAGAAGCAACATTTATTAGTACCTACTTTAAAAAAAAAAACACTCATTCTTGAAATTTCTATTGGGGCTAATAAAAGTTTAACATTTAATCAGTTGGAAAAGCAAACAAAAAGTGTATCTCACATTTTTGTTATGGAATAGTGATGCTTATTCTTTATTATTATTATTCTTTTAGGTTTCTATTAAGTTGAATGTGAGTCTCAACAGACCTGCACATCCTAAGTCATGTGGACAAACTAGATATTCCTATCTTCAAGAAATATAGGCAAAATGTTAAAGTATTAACAATTTTGTATGGTATTTTGTATTGATAGATCACTATCTGCGACCAACTCCAGACATACTCAGATCAATATCCATGTGATGTCCACATCTTCGTCATTTAGCAGAGGCGATATAAAAATAATAGCAAGGAACATAGTCAAAAATTTATTACAAAATTCAATTTCATATTAAAGGTATTCTTCTTGGTTTTTTCAGACGACTTTGATGCTACTGCTCCGTATGAAGATATTAATTTTCTTTATATTTTGTTGATCAAGTACCTAATAAATTCTTAAAATACAAATGTTTTCATTATAATTCTATAAAACTTACATTTATAATTGTTTTATTAAGTTAGGTTATAAGTACATAGCTCTCCAGAAAAAACTTAGTGTTATAGACACCATACATAATATATTATTTAAATCATTGCACGCATGTATGCTGTTTAGAGGCAGAGGCATTGGTTACCTGGATATAACAGAAATCTGTGTATGAGTATTATAAAAACTCCATACTATTACAAGTAAGAGAGAAAAAGTAAGTAAAACAAAGGTGAAAAACAATTTTTGTTTAGTTCTAGGTGAAAATTTGTAATGTATCTTTTAAATTATTTTATGCAATTTAAATAATAATATCAATATAATTACATTGCTGAATTGTCTATTGTAAATAAAAAACAGTTTCTTAGAAATCAAAGTTAGCTAACTCACATTTAATACTATATCAAATTATTTTATACATAGACTATCTAAAAAAAGCATTTGGCAATAATTAACACTGTTGTTAAAGAAAATATGAATAGAACTGGATTTTTTGATAAAAGCAATGTTAACAATTTTCAAAGTGCAACTGAACTTAGGCATGTCTTTTTAGTTTTTCTTACTTAATGTAAAAATATACTTTAAAACACAAAATTACATACCCGATTTATTATTTGAATACACCTAACATACATTCACTAAATATTAAAAAACATCACTGAATTACTCACTTTTATAATACAAGAACATAATATTATATTAAAAGAAAAGAGTGAGTTAATACACATCACCGTCATTGAAGAATCTTCAGTCCAAGTGACATGCAGATAGGTATAAAGATATCCTATTTTACTCTTATTTATATAAGTACATATTATAATGTAACATCTGAAACCAAACTTCAAATAATATGTGCATATCTTACTACTACTACTTTCAATTTAACCCTGTCTCAACCAGTTTCAACAGACTCAATTCTTCAAGTTTGAGTTGGTTTTAAAGTAACTTGAATTTGTCTTCATAAATGTTAGATTTTCTAATTTTATAATGTATTTTAAATTACCAATCTCCCTCAACTCAAAAATCATTCTCAGATCAGGGGTTTAAAAAAACCTTGTAGATTTTTTTATTCAAATTAGTTAGAATTACCAGACCTTGGTGTTTTTCTTGTTTTAGGATACTTTAACTGGCATGTTTTACTGTTGTCTAGGTGGTAAAGTTTTGCTGAGCTTCTTATTAATCTACTGTTTGGTTAAACTTTTAGTAAACTCTTATACAGGATATCTGCTTCATTACCTGAAAAATAAACATGAATTAAGATAAAACACTAAAAAAACCTCTAAACGAAGTCCCAAATACAACAAACGTTTTGTTTCAACAATTTCCAAATTGTTAATTACTGTGGATTATTTCAATAAAAACTTTATAATAAACTTCTCGTTGCTCTTTTCATTTCTTTTTAATTATGTATGTGTGTTTCTTTTTAAGTAAAAACAGAAGATGTAAATGTATTGCAACTAAAATAAAGTATTTTGTTTTATTTTACAATTTGTAATAGAAGGAATAGGTTATATTGTTCTCGTCCGATTGACTTGACAATGATCGACAAAGACATTAAATTATACAGCCATGTCGTTATTAATTTATTAAAAACAGACGTTGGGAAGCGAAAACAAAGACAGGTTGAATTTCATTTTCAATAAAACTTATTTATAGATTAGAAAATACATAATTATACTTGAAATAATACTCGTTTTCAAGTAATTTCTGTTTCAATCTTTCTCTAACCTATTATCGATAAAGGCATGTAAAGCAAGGACATCACTATCTATTCAATTTATCGCCGTCTTAGTACTGTCAAATTAGAAAGAAATTTTAGAACTGTGGTGACAACGGAATACAATTTCTCTAAAATTAATCTAATATTAGAAAATTTTTAAGTTAGTTTAGCTTTAGCGGTGACACAACAAAATCGGCACCATTATCCTTCTATATCACTCTCTTGATTTGTAACTATCTCTACACAAAAAATACCCTAGCATTTTCCCATTGTGTCTATAAAAAAAAAGACAAAGAAATACACCTTCATCTAATATAAATCTACAATTAGTGTGAATACTTAAAAATAAAAAAAAATATCACACAGGAAACACTTGGTCTTATTTTTTCAAGCTCTATATTTGTAACACTAAGCCTAAAATAAAAAATAAAAAACTGCTAACAAAATATAATATAATTATAATGTATCTTAGAACTATCTCAATCACGTCAAACACGTCATAATATACCCTCTTTTACTTTTTTCTGTCGAGTAAAACCCGTAAAAGTGGAATCCATAATGCCCAAGCCTTTTTTTATATAATACCCTCAATATTTACTTTATCTATAACCAATGTGACCAAACGCCCCGTTTTTAACAGGACTTCATTTACACATTTTTAATATTATCATGAATGTGAGAATACATCCCCAATTAACACTTTTGTATTAACAGCTCCAATTATGATAATTTCAAAGTTAACACGCTTATAAGATTATAAACTTAATCACGAAGGAGTCCTTGTAACTGGATCGAAGCCTTTGAGAATAGGAAGTTCGTAATAACAGTTAAGCTTTTAATAATATAGTAGAAATGTAGGTTAATATTCTGTTATTATGTGATTAAAAGATTATCAGATTGCGTGAAAGTGATTCGGGTGTGAAAAAGGTATTCAGCATTACCAAATTGAAACCTCAATTAATTATAAAAATAAAAAAGCTGCTTTTTAGATTATCATAAGATTAAAATGTTTTAAATTTGTTTGTTTGTTGGACACCAGATAGGAACAAAGTTCCTTCGGCTAATGTAGAATCGACACTTTTCATAAGCATATACTATGCATTGGTGGGGTGAAGTGAGGGAGAAAGAGAAAGGTATTATGCTCTAGTCGCTTGTGTATACGCACGTGTCATTTAACGGTTTTATTCCACCCACTTTTTCTTACGGTTTTTACTGTCACATTTTTTTCAGTATCTCCTCCAAGCCTGCTGTAAGGAACTTCGTTCCAATGATCCAATTGTGATGTGGTACCTATTTTATTACTAATAATTATCACGATCTAAAAATGTTCCCACTAGAACGATAAATAATATTAATATTCGGGCGTTGCGTTGTTGCAGGCTGTATGTATTTAACATAATGCTACAACAAATAGCATTCATAATACAACAGAAATACAAAGCCTAGACCACAGTACTAATGTAGGCTTGTAAGTGTATGTAAATGAATTCATACATTTATGTGTTACGAGTATGTACATGTTTAGTTATTGGACTTGCGAATGTTATTCGTAATGTGTTTGCGGTTTCATGTATTGTTTAAATGTGAACACTTTTTTAAACAATAATAAATAATAGGTATTAGAATGTTATTCCTTGCCCGAAGTAAAAGCACTGTCTTATCTATTCCTGCTTTCAGTGCTCGTCATTGTCATATAGAGACAGTTAGGAATTATTTAATTAATTTTATCATTGTAGATTTTAATTATTTGTTTTAATCAATTTGTTTTGTTGTAAAAATATCTTCTTTTTTTCTCTTGTCAAATTTCAAACAACCCCGTGTGTTTTTATCATTGTAAATCGGGATAAACTGGGAGAGAGTGCTTACTTGTATTAAATTCGCATTTGTATATATGTTTTAGTGCAGTAAGGGATTAAAATAAAAATAAATAAATAAGGAACTCATTCAGGCCAACAAATAGTACCTCCTCAGTAACACCTATGGTATCTATAGGCGACGGCTTCTCAACATTAAGAAAGTCATCAGATTGTTCTTGATTTTATTGTCAGTTTTAAATTTAAAAAAAAGACGGGTTGCACTCCGGGAGTGCTGGCAATATTGAAAACTGGAAAATTAACGTTGTGAATTTTTGATATCTTGGAATAGGGGAATAATTTTGCACGAATTGCTTTAATTATCTTTTATGTGGTAGAATACAATATTCATTTATTGCGCTTTTGTACACAAACATGACAGCACGAACATTCGCTGAAGCGCCCTACGCCGTCTTACGAATTTTCGATCTGACGATCTGACGCGAGTTTAGAAGTTTTTACCCATTCCAAAAAAAGTTCGCATCACCGCTAAAGAAGTTTTCACTTCAAAAATATATAACAATATATGCAGTTTGTAAACTTTAAGGTAACCTGTACGGAGAAACCGTGTGGTAGTCTGGGGTCTATTCACTAAAGAATCTCTATATTGGATTTGGCTGTCCTTCGTATCTTCACGCGCATAGTCCTGAAGAAGTATGCAGAGGCACAACCAGGGTACCCACTACTAGCCAAAGACACTAAGACCCACAATGTGATAGGTGGCAAGCCCATCGCCAACAGGGCACATATCTATTCCCGAGTAACATTTGTTTATTTGAAAATTGGAAAAACTATATTTCCTTTTTCTTGCTCTACCCGGGAATCGTACCCGGGACCTTATGAAGTCAAGTCCAACAACTGGACCGCCAGACCACAGAGGCTATGCTTCTTATGTCCTATTGGACACCTTTATCTCATCATCAATCACAGAAAGCAGCAAGAATATGTCGCGAAAGACTTCGGAAATTTTTAGGAGGCTGGCTGTGGCGGCCAAGCGATAAGTGGATCTATTTTGATGATTCCAATTACAAATACTTTATGGTTGATCTAATTTTAATGTGATCAAGATCCAACTAGTAATATTTAAAAATAAGCTTCTTGTTTGATGACAAAATATTAAAATTGAAGTCAGTTTTTGGCGACTTCACATACAAGTATTTCAATACTCAAATTGAATTAATTACTTCTATAAATTTAATAATTAAGTCATTTTAATAATATAAACATTTTCCAAACAGTGATAATTATATTTTTGAGAAAAAGCTGTATTAGGAGCAAAAAATATTGTAGTAAAAAAAAGTATCTTCACGCCCATATCCCCGAATATGTAGGCAGAGGCACAACCAGGGCACCCACGACTAGCCGAAGATACTAAGTCCCACAATGTGATAGGTGGCAAGCCTATCGCCAACCGGGCACATATCCTATCCCGAGCAACATTTTTTTTATTAGAAAATTAGAAAAACCCAATTTTCTTTTTGTTGCCCAACTCGGGATTCGAACCTGGGACCTAATGCATTCAAGTCCAACAACTGAACCGCTAGACCACACAGGCGATTTGATTAGAATAAAATAATTACATATCTAAAATCTGTTCATAAGAATCTTGAGTAACTGACAACCTTAAAATTGGTAAGTACGAGTACACAACACAGTCGTTTTTCACTGTTTATATGTATGTATGTATGTATAGTCAGGTTTTTTAAACTACGCAACGAATTTTGACGCAGTTTTTCTGATCGATAGAGTGATTAAAGAGGAAGGTTTACATATATAAACGACGAACTAGAAGTTCGTCCACTCGCGCGAAGCTAGAAGGCACTGCTATTAATTATTTAAAAGTTTCATAATGCATTTGATTAATATGAATTGAATGGGACCGAAACTCGTTTTCTTTAATTAACAACTAGCTGTTCCGGCAAACTTCAATCCACCAATTCAGTTTGTAAGGCGAAAATTAAAATGCTGTTTTTCCTAGTTCTTCGTAGTGGGTTCTAAGCTACCTTCCCATAAATTTTCAGTTTAATCAGTTCAAACGTTCTTGAGTTATAAACACTGTTGTTATAACAACTTAGATAAACTAATTTTGTAATATAAAACTGGTACCTACCATAGAACTGACATTTATATTGTATTAGCTAGCCCTGCTTTGCACGGGTATAAAATATACATATAACCACTTTAAACACTTAACATATTGAAAAAATCGCATTAAATCCTTTGCGTAGTTTGAAAGATTTAAGCGTACAAAGGGACATAGAGACAGAGAACGCGACTTTGTTTTATACTATGTAGTGATAAAGTTAATACGATCAAAAAATATTAAAAGGAATTTGGATCATAAATTGTTTTTCAAAAGACGGGTCTTTGCAAAACATTATAAGAGATTGTTTAGATTAGGGTCCAAAGACCCATAAATACTTCAAATTTGACATTAAGCGTAATAACATGGAGTAATTTATGGTTGGATACCGTCATGAGTATGTGGCAGAAGTAGTTAACCCTTGTCAAAAGTTTTTCAATTAGGTTAGCGTGATATCGCTAGCCTAATGCCAACAAACATATTTATTACACCAAAGTTTCCGTGAAGAATCCTTGAACTGAGAAACTTGGAGCACATAGTCGAGTGGTCTTTGTATATCTGGCAAAGGCAATTGGAACGGTTCGAAGTTTACTCGTTTAATAAGAAATAATGAAAGAGCACAATAAAATTGTTAAGGTGCCAGTGCAAATGTCATTTAACATTTTTTAAAATATTTAATGTATTAGTATTGCAAAATATGATAAATTAGTATATAAATATAAATTAACCTCTATTTTCCTTGGTGATAGTTGTAGTGATAATGAAATACCGCGTTTAGACAATGACTGAATGTTTATTCCCTAATACTAACATAATATACACTTAAAAATGAAGTCTTGCTGCTATCCCACCCAGTAACAAATAAAAACTTATATATATTTATATTTATATTTATACCAATACAAACAAAAACGAACTGCACGATTTAATTCTCACGGATCTAAGCAATTTCGAAAGCCATTATTTTTTTAGCTTTTTAGCTGCTATAACTAATAGATATACCCACCAAGTTGGGTGACTAACCTTTCTTATAACCCCTAAATTTTCCATCTTTCTTAGTTCAGTTTCTAGCTTGTTGCGAAGGCCTGATGGTATTTTCCTTGTCACACACACGACAGATTGGACAGATTTGTCGATTAAAATATGATATTCGCCTAGTAGGCACCCTAAGCCCTTAAAAATATCACTACACTCATCTAATTTAATAGAATATACCCTTTTTATCAAGCCTAATTGCTCACAAGACTGTCGTCCCAGCAAACTTTGACATTTCATATCGGCTATCGCAAAATTGAGATTGTACATTATGGTATTTTAAAATACAAAAACCTTTAATTAGAATCGCATCCCCAGTGTACGATTTTAATCGCATAATTTAATAGCATAATCATCAAATCCTAAACGTAAAAAGTTATCAAAAGATATAACATTGACATCGGCCCCCGTGTCTAGCTTAAACTTTTCTTTACCCACGTCACAATACAAAACTTCGAACTATTCGTCATAATTTTCTCTGTCTCCCTCGACAATAGACACATAAAATGATTCACCCGCCTTTCTTTTAAATACTTAGATTAACTTACACATGCGCGTGAAATGTCCTTTAATACCACACACCAAGCAACCGGTATGAAACGCAACACAGCGACCGTCAGCGCAGCGTGCGTCACTGCACGCTTCACATCGCTTGCGGCCGCCTGCCGCACCCGCTCGCCCCTCTTCATGGCGGCCGCGGGCGCCGCCAGCGTTCATCCGCCGCGCAGACACGTGTGCCGGCGCAAAGCTGCCCCGTCCGCGTACCACATTACGACGCTCCACAGGATCACACTGTATTGCACTATCACTTGCACACATTTGAATGTCACTTTCGCAGGAAACTTCCTGAGCTTGACACAATTTAATCGCTTTTTCCAATAGCAATTCGTCGCATCTTAATAAGCGATCCCTGATCGCCGTTTCGTATGCCACATACTATACGATCTTTTATCAAATCTTCCTCAAATGTAGAAAATTCACAATTCGTACTTATCAAACGCAAAGCCGTCACATACCTGTATAGACTCACCTTCCTCTTGTAAGTAAAAAACTTATATCTGGTTAGGGTGGTATTTCCTTTAGCAGTGAAATAGTCATCAAACTTTTTGAGCAATATTTCGATATTTTCGTTATCTTCCTTTTTATTGTAGGAAAAGGTTTGGTAGACGTCAAAACCTTGTGGTCCTATTAAATTTGCTAGTATACTGGATTGCACACTTGACAACTCTGCGTGAGCTCCTGATGCCATCAAGAATAACATGAATTGTTGTTTCCACCACTTCCAAGCGTCGGCCCTCGCCACAGGACCGCCATCCATATTAAATTCCGTCAGTGGTCGCGCGTGTTTTTTTTAATAATATTTTTTTGGTGATATACTAATCACGTCACTAATGTAACACTATCACGTGTTTATTGAGCTATTATCGGATAAATAACAGTTATATGAAGACTTTTGACTCTTTAAAACCATTAAATTCACACCTGACACCATGTAGTGATAATGAAGCACCGCGTTTAGATAATGACTGAATGTTTATTCCCGAATACTCACATAATACTCGTACAAATATTAGTATATTCTATCACAACAGTAGTATCACGCGCGAAGATAAACCAAAAATACTTCAAAAGTACGCTCTTTGTAATAAAAAAATATTAGGAAAAACACTTGCCTATATAAAAAAATACATGATACATTTTCACCAAGTGCCAAGGATGGAAACAATTCAATATTGGTTTAGAAATGATAAAAAAATCGATAAAAGACCTAAGGCGAGCATA
>NJDC01001996.1:0-15631 GCA_002245475.1 Calephelis virginiensis | reverse complement strand
TTTCACCAAGTGCCAAGGATGGAAACAATTCAATATTGGTTTAGAAATGATAAAGAAACCGATAAAAGACGTAAGGCGAGCATAGGGTTACCGTCACTAGCACCGTGGCAACTGATTGTGTAGCAGTTTTTCGCAACGACTCGTCCGGATTGGTACCACCTCCTTACCTATTCCTGCAGTCATAACGTCAGTCAAGCACTGACGTACCGTTGACGCATTCCGGTTCAGAGGATAGTGTAGCCAGCAAACTTATTTTTGTTCGTGGCCTAGCATTCCAGCCTCTGGTTAGCAACGCACCATTACCACCTTTAGTATCTCTAGGCGCTTTGAATTTCTTCTCGCCAGGAAATTCATATACTTTTTTGCCTTCCAATATAAAAATATAACCTCTTATTGCACAATCAGTTGAAAAATATAAAACAACTCTATAAATCTGATTCATTAACAGTGTTGTCATTAAAATGAAATGGCGAACGTACTAATTAACGTTCTCAATGCAATCGAAATTGACTTTAAAATTTACTTTGCTTTAATTATAAATGGACAAACAGATGAAACCTTTCATTATCAATCTGCTCTGTTTTTAACAACATTTCTGAACTATTCATTTGACCTTATTTAGAATTGATAAATGATAACTTTTGACAAATTAATATTAATATAGTATTAAATCGCCTCCCATGTTCTATTTGGTCGGGCTGCAAAATCAAAATGACGTGTCTATCAATTTTCTAATAAAAATAACGTTGCTCTGGATTGGGTGTGGCCATTTTGTAATAGGCTTGCCACCTATTACATTATTAGAATTAATGTCTTTGGCTATTCGTGAGTGCCCTAGTTGTGCCTTTGTCGACATCTTCGGAGATGGATGTTAAAATACGTTTTTGAATAAGGTAGGGTAGTTTCGTAAAACTACTGAACCCCAGTTTCTGTGGAATCAAACCGTTAGTTCCTGTGTTGCCTGTTCCTGAGGCGAAATCTTACCTTTTTATAAAAATGTGATAAATTAATACAGGAAAATGTAGTTATCTCCATGCCCGTATCTCAAAAGAGATAGACATAGACACAACCTACCTAGTGGTACAACTACGACTAGCTTAATATTTTACATCCCACAATGTGATAGGAGGCAAACCTATCTCCAACCAGGCACTTATCTAGCATGCTACGTTGTTTTTTTTTGAAGAAAATGGAAAATCACATTTAGAGTTTATTAACTATAGAAACGAACTTAAAACATCAAAAACATCATGCAATCAACGGTACCGAAGGCAAAAACAACATGGAAAATGTGTAGAAATTAAAATGTCTTAAGCGCAATGTTACCAGATATAAGAGGGATGTTTTATACCATAAATCTGTGCCTAATTACGCCAGTGTAAGTAATGTGTGCGGATAATGGGTTAAGGTCTGTTGAGTATAACGACTATATACTATTAAGATTCCAAAGGATTTTCCTCTTCTTAGTTGTATTCTACCAAATAAAGCACTGCCGTGTTTTAAATGTTTTGTTTTAGAAATAAATTTAACACTAATCATATTATTAACAGGCTTACACACAACACATTCTAATTGAGTATTTGCATTCCATATTTCACCCTTTCTAGCCAGGTAGCTCGTAAAAGGCGAGCATAGGCTCACCGTCACTAACACCGTGACATCTGACTAGGTGGTAGAGTTTAGCAGCGACTCGCCCAGATTGGTACCACCGCCTTACCTATTTCTGCCGCTATAACGTCATGACGTGTTCCCGTTTGGAGTGTAAGGTAGCCGGTAAACTTGCTTTTGCTCGAAGCCTAACATCTCAGCCTCAGGATGGCAACGCACCATTACCACCTTTGGTGTCTCTAGGCGGCGTGAATTTCTTAACATCAGGAAATCCGTCTGCTTGTTTGCCTTCCAATATCATAAAAAAATCATAGAAGTATGGCAACCCGTTCATAGTCGCGATGACACGAGCCTTTAGCATGAGTTGGTATATATTACGTTCAGTAAGTTACGTGTCCAAATCTATGACACTTTTGGTGTAAAATGTGTTTCTCTTAGTTACCAACAGAGGCGCTGTACAAAGTTTTCTTACAAATAATTTACAGAGACTCTAGCGAGTGTAGTAAACTTGACAAGCCGTTAACTCATGGTAAGGGCTCTGCTAGTTGTTTACAATTTCAATTCTACGGTAGAGTTTTCATAGATACATGGTCAAACTTTACTTTGTTTCATTAGTTTCGGGGATATCGGTGTGAAGAAACTTTTTGATAGGCAAGTAGAAAGTTTCTAACCTATGAGCACAAGTTCAATCTAACCTTAATCTAAAATTTGAAAAAGCTACTGCTTGTTCGCTATACTATAAGTAAAAAAAAAAACATTGATGGAGGGTAAAACTAACACCAGAAAAAATGCTACCAGTCATAAGAGAGTTGTTTTCCACCATAAATCTGCACTAAATTACAGTCCTGTAAGTAATGTGTGCGAATAATGGCCTTAGGTCTTCTGAATATCTTATACTGTACATGATCGATGCTTTTTGTGTACTTATCTACTATGAAATAAAATACTTATATCTTTTATCGTTCATCATTCTTTTTCAGTGTCACGACTGCACTACGAGAGGTCAACTATCTTTTAATCAATCACTAAATCAAGATTTTCGATGAAAAAGTTGGACTTAATGATAAATTAAACATAATAACATTTTAAATTATTTATACGGGATACTCACGATCTCCTTTTATTTTATTTGTCGATATTTCGGCCTAGTTGCATAGGCCGTGGTCACGACGGGACTGCGGCGGCGAGCTGTAACTTTTGACAGGAGGATCTACTGACAGATGAGCCTGTCAACCCTCCGTCTAGTTCTTCTTTTTTGAACGTCCTTGTCACTATCATTTCTGGGCACTATATCGCGACACACAACACTAACTATGTCCCTACACTTTACGGCACTTTTTGTAGTTATAGCCCGGCACCGACCAACAATTGGATCCCACGCCTGGGCCAACTTAAAATAAATAGCGTGAGTATCCCGTATAAATAATTAAAAATGTTATTAATTCGCGACGATTTAAGTTCAAAATCCTAAATTAAACATAAATTACGTTTAAATTTACTACGTCATTATAGGTAACTAGCTGCTTCGGCGAACTTCGTTCCACCAAGTCAGTCTCCATGGAAAAAAATAAAATATTGTTTTTCTTAGTTTCCTTACAGTAGAACGGGATAAAAAATATCCTTCGTCCGTCTTCTGGATCTAAACTACCTTGTTATTAATTTTTAGTCAAATCAGTGTAGCTCTTCTTAAGTTACTATAAAAAGTGTAAGTAACACATTTTCTGTTAAATAATATTTAGATTTTGAAGTAGCCAAGTATAAATCATATTGGCCCAGTAATGGTTTTGTTATACCAACCATAGATTAGAGATATGTATGTTTGTTGAAAGCTAGTAATATTTGACTGGACGTCCCAAAAAACGGCAATATTTTGCCATCAAAAAATAACTTTATTTTTCATTTGCACTTATTTGCCTATATGACAATGTTTTGTTTACAATTTTTGAAAATATGCTATTATTATTGGAAATTACTGACTTTAAGCACGAATGCTAACCCCTCCGCCAATAAAGTAGTGAAGTTTATGATTTGTAATCAAATGACAAAAGTTATTAAAGCTGAAAATTTAGCAGATAAGAATACTTGGGATTAATTATTGTATACATATTTCAAATTGAGGAAAAATACCAAGCTCCAGTGATAGTTTTTAGTATTTTATAGATGTGTCACAAGTGCCTCATGTTTGGTGTATGTGAAATAAACGAATTTCTATTCTATTGTCTTCTAATAAACCATTATATTCAGAATCAGGATGTTGTTCTGAAAAATAGCTTCCTCAGTCTTGAGTCCTTTGAAACATATAAACCAATACCAAAAACAATCAATTTCGCTAAGGGCAAATGGGGCCCTTCGCGAGTAATGGCGCTATTAAGGGCATCGGTCAAAAGTTAATACAAAAAGGGTACGTCGCCAGCCTTATATTTTACCTATATTTTCCTTAAAACTATCGGTACAGATTGTCGAAGTTATAATTTAGTATTATGTTCAATGAAGTGAAAATATATTGGGATATATGAATTGAATCTTAAAATAGAATAAAGAATTTCATATGTTCGATTCATCTGTTACCAGAGAGCTTCTGAGGATCAGTTTGTTGCTACTAGCATCTTGACAAAGGCAATGTGGTGGTTTTAAGAGGACCTGGTCGGATTGGTAATATGTTACCCATTCCATAAGAAGTGCTCGATGTTATCATGTTCCGGGCTGGAATGTCTAGTAACGCCCTTTTCCTCTGGTCCGGGTCTACTGAGTAGGATAGACTATCTGCCTTTCTGCCAGGCAGCTCGTAAGAGGCGACAGGATATAGGTCATTACAATCAAGACCACTGGTGGAAAAATACTGTGAAGTAAATTGACCGGGTAGGGATCCACCGGATTACCTATTACTGTTGCCATCATATAAGTATCATGTTCTGATTCGGAGGGTAAGGTAGCCGGGAGACTTGCAAAATAGGCCTAACATCCCGGCCTCAGGAGACCGTTGCATCAGTTACATCTAGGGTACCTTCAGGATCAGCCGTGTGATGACCTCTAACATAAAAATCTGGTAAAATTACTTACTCAATAGGTTTAATATCTCAAACGGATGGGATTGGGTATACCCCCGTGAGAGGTAGATGTGCTATCTATCATATAGTGGTACTTCGGCCATATATAGTGTCTTCGGTTAAATTTCTGCCTACCTCTCTGAACATTTGGGCTAGAAGATACTTCTAATTTCTTAACAAGTTTAGTCGTAGTTTAATAGACTGCGCTAGTTGAATAAGTACATACATAAATACCGTCACATCAAATCAGTAGGCAGAAAGCATAGACTGCCATGTGTCAGCACACACTAAACTTGCGGCACTCTATGGTGGCCAGTTTGACGTTTGTATAACATTTATGTAAAAATTCAGATTTTTGTTTTATTAAAACTTTTTAAATAGCTATTTCTGACATACTACATATTAATACAAAAACTAATAAATTCAACTGGCAGTTGATTTTACATTTTTCGATATTTTGTTTATATTATCGTTACTTTTGCAATGTGTCAAATCGGCCATCACAGTTTGCCGTTAGTATAGTTGAATAATATAGCGTCCTATCAGCTTATTACGCCAGTGAAGTCGTTGCAAATGTTCAAATCCTATTAACATAATAAATACGAAAATTTATAAGAATGGATGGGTTTTTGTTTTTCTTTTACGCAATCACTAATGAAGGGATTTAAATAAAACATTACACAAATATAGCATATAGGTAACGAGTCATAAAACCGTGTTGGTCCGAGCTTCTTTGCAGAAAAGACCATCTGCCTTCCTGCCAGGCAGCTCGTAAAAGGTGAACATAGGCTTACCGTCACTAAAAACGTGACATCTGACTAGGTGATCGAGTTTCGCAGCGACTTATTCGGATTGGTACCACCGCCTTTCCTATTCCTGCCGTCATGACGTCATTACGTGTTCCGGTTCAGAGGGTAAGGTAGCCAGTAAACTTACTTTTGCTTCGGGCCTAACATCCCGGCCTCAATTGGCAACGCACCATTACCACCTTTGGTGTCTCTAGGCGGCGTGAATTTCTCGCCATCAGGAAATCCGTCTGCTTGTTTGCCTTCCAATGTCATAAAAAAAAGTGTGTGTGTGTACTTACGTACACGCGTTAGAAGTTATACTTCTTCGGCGTAATAAGATAAAAATCTTTTTGAAAACTAAAATGTTATCTATAGCTAACTTCATCATGTCAATTTTTCGTGACGGTGTACGCACGCATCGTAAAAATTTATTCTTATCATTTTTTCCTAACACGCCAAAAGAATCATAACTTCAACATGTAATTCGTTACTCGGAAAAAGCCAAGAGTTGAAGTAAAAATAATAATATAAAAGTTAATGACTTGTACAAAGTAATAATCAGTCAAAGGAGCATAAAATTTCATCACAATCAGTTCCGTATCTATTTTCGCGTCATTAGTTTACTACCAACATCAAAGTCATGTTGTGGGCGAAACATATTATAAAGAGTTTCACCATGAAACACAAGGGTATTTGGGAAACGGTTAAAAGCCCTTGACGTAATTCCAAATGAGCTTTCATTTAGAATTGGTCATAAATTTTTATTTTAGTAGATGTGTCCACAATTTTATTACAGAGATAATACGATGGTAAAACGCCTTAAAATAAATTTTATCACAAAGAGTGATAGATTTTGTGGTTATTTTGTGTTGGTGAGTTGCTACAAATGTTTTCTCAAATTAGTTATCGATATTTCGAACAAGAACAGACTACGTATAAAAAAATCATAAACAAAAATAAATTAACATTTTTAATCTTTTATATGGGATATCTACTCACGATATATTTTTATTTCACTTGTCGATATTAAATAAAAATGTAATGACAAAAAAATTATAATGTGACGATTGAGTATAAATAATTAAAAATGATAACAATATGCGACGATTCAAGTTTAAAAACATGTCAAAAATAAATTAATTAAAATAATTATTATTTTACTCAAAAGCTCGCCCTCTCAGCTGTTATCCATACTTCGCGCGCGGGTCATTGCACTTAAATAAATAAACTATAAGGAATATCAAAACAGGTCCGGAGTGTAGGGTAGTCGATAGACTTTCACAATACGCTTAACGTCGTTGTGGATGCGTCCATGAAATCTACCGGCTATGATTGTCTGTACCTTTCAGGAGAATTTAGTAATTTCTGATGCTACTTTTTGTTCCTTTATCTAAACGGATTCTCGCGGTGGCCTTAATAGTTTTTTTTTTGTAACGTTTGGAAAATCCCTACTGATAGCCGCCGCTCTTGAAAGAGAACAACAGGTTATGTCGTACTCGATCCGAATAAAAATCAAGCAATGACATTCACGCCGCCCGGCTAGCAGCGAGATGGCGTCGCTTTGGCATTAACCACCTCGCTCCGCGGCTACGGCCCGGTCCTCGCCTAGCCTCTCCCGCGCTGAAAGAGTAGCAACTCCGGCCTTTGGAGTCGCCTCCCAGGTGCGCGAGGCTGTGTCGGCCGGAGAGAGTCCCCCGACTCCTTTCTACATCCCCGCTTCGGAGGCGCTGAGAAGGCAAACCTACCGCCTATTGCGCCCTCGGTCTACCTGACCGCCTGCGACCTTAATAACTGGCTTATCCACGAATATCTCGTAACATTTCACGTTTTGTCTTCCCTTATCGATTTGGCGTACAGATGTTTATGCACTTTACTACATTTTACAAAGCTTTCTACGATATATATTTCAAAACTTAATTGCTATACCTTTTAAACATATAAAAATATTCTTTAATTACTAAAAAAGCCATAAAGCCATGAATTGCAAATATATTCCACAAGCTTACCAGAAATATAGTGTTCTAAATAAAAAGAAAAACTTGAATTTTCGTGCGACTAAAATAAATGTTGCCGTAAACCCTAAAGGACGACCTAACATATTTTAACGTCTACAGTCCGTGCTCAATTTACTATTCTATTTGTCTTTTAGGGGTTTCCTTATCGTTACAAAATGCTCTCGTATGTCAAGTTTTACTTTACTAGTAAATGATTTAGAGTTTTGAAGTGAAACTTCTTTAGAATCGCTGTGATTTCAAAACGGGTGCAACGGAAAAACGACAGGTAAGAGACACAAATATATATTCATCTCATTCTTTTGCAGATAAGAGACACAAATATATATTCATCTCATTCTTTTGTCGATTTACTGAAGTTTCATTTCTATAGTGTGTGAATCGCACACACACCTTTAATTGAAAAATAGGCAATCAAGCAAGTTACTAACTTAATTGGTCTCATAGTTTCTTATTATCATTTGAATGTATTAGAGTGTTTATGAATGAATGAAAGAATTAAGTTAACTAATGAATCTAGCAATTAATAAATAAAATGTATAATTAATTAATCTTGATAAAATACTTAACGTACAAGATACAATACAGTAATAGACTAACCATGACAAAAATACATATAAAGCAACGTTTACTGTATAAAACATATTTTTATGGCAGGAGAGATCAATAAATGATAAGAGGTATCTGAAGGCCGAAGGAGAGGAAGATAGGCCTGATGATAAGAGATGACTGCAGCCGTTAGAAACCATTGATGTTGTAGGTGTACTATCCTGTGGCCAGGGTGTTAGGCCAAAAATTTATTTAAAAATTGTAATAAAGCATTTCATAACATTTTACTAGAAATCCTAAAAAACTGTATATACCTATTTGGAACCTTTTTCTGAAATGGCAGATGCAAAATTAGGATTTTCGTCTTTAAAATGGAAATTGAAAAAAATACTGGTATGGCAGTTTATTCAAACTTCAAAACATGTTCAATTTATTTTGTAATAACAGCCCATCCCATTTTGTCACTGGTTGGCAAACTTCTGAGTTATTAAACATATAAACCTTCTTCTTTAAACACTGTGACTCCGAAAAAACTGCATTAAAGATTTAAACATACATAGGGACAGTCAGCAAAAGGTATACAATGGAATTTCATCAAGTGCCGACGATAAGTATAGATCCTAAAGATGACTTTTTATACTAATCAAGCACTTCAAACAATTTTGAAAACATAAACCACTTAAGCATAATATCTGATTATAAAAACGTAAATACGAGTACAAAACGATTCAAACGTTGTCTTAAAATATCTAAAATGTTTTGTAATTGAAAAGTTTCCGTAAACAGATGTCCCCGAGCATTAAAGAGTTAATTATCTTTCTTAGAATATCAAACAGTCGCCAAGAATAGAACCCCTGGGAATCGTTTCGTCGGTTTCTTGTTTCTTTTATCTGGATATAAGATTGTGTTGAAATAAGATGAAGATGGATGGGGATAAAACAATTCACTTACAAAATAAACTCAATTATAATTAAATCTATTTTATGTTAATTAGTTTTTTTGGCTTTTTGTGCCATTAAATTAAAATGTAATTAAATAGATAGTAATAAGTATTAGGTATTTCGGGTTTATTGTTTATTTTAAGCAATATAAGATGGCGTTATAATAAAGTAAAGATGTATGAGGATAAAAACAATTTACTTACTAAATAATCTCATTTATTAACCGAAATTATAAAACGAGGAGGTTCTCTTTCAGCTGGTGTATTTTTTATGTATGTACACCGATTTCTCTGAGGTTTATGAACCGATTTATGTAATTCTTTTTTTGTATGATGTGGAATAACTTTGAATTGGTCCCACAAAAATTTGATTTAGGTAAACCCATTAGTTTTACTTTATGAGCATTTTTTATCTACTTTCACTTATCCTAATGTTTATTTTCATTAAATTTAATCATATCAGCAATAAATTAAAAAGTAATAAATATAAATAATGAAGATTTTATATTTATTATATACGACCTATTTATGTTTACCACTTATTAACAGGTTTGAATTCGGTGCCAAGCTTTAAACTAACAATAAAATTATGTTATAAGAAAGTATTAAACTGGCTTGACACCGACTTCAAACCTATGAGTAAATAGCACACATAAATAATAGGTCGTATATATTTATTAATATAAAATCGTATATTTTTTTTCCTTTTTAAGTTTGAAGTCAACTTTTATTAACGTAGTCATTTAGATCTGTTTACGATGATTAAAAGTTTCTTTCTTATTATGATTTTTTTGTTTTTTTTTTATCTTGTTATAAGATTGTATTTAACTAATAATAAAATGGGTGAGAATAACAATTTAGTTCTAGAATAATACCATGTAACATTAAATACTATTATTAAAAGAAGGTAGTTTCTTACTTGGTTTGTTTGTAGAGGCTAATCTACGGAAATACTGATTTGATCAAGAAAATTATTTTATTAACAGAAAGCTACACTATTCAGGATATAGACTATATATTTATTGCGATTAAGCAAAAGGTTCAGTAAAAATAATGGAATATAAAACAAGTCAGACAAAAGCCGCTGAGAGATTATGCTTTAGGCCCAACGAAGGGGAAACGATTCGAGAAGTTTAGATTATGTTAATTAATAATTGTTCTTATTGGTTTTTTTTATCTAATTATAGGATTTTGTTGGAATAATAAGATCATTTCTCTTATCATTATTAGTGTAACAAATTACTTTAATCAATATTAATCTAGTTATCTAATGGAATGGAATGGAATTTAATGGAAGGCAGACAAGCAGACGGATTTTTTGATGGTAAGAAATTCACGCCGCCTAGAGATACCAAAGGTGGTAATGGTGCGTTGTCAACCTGAGGCCTGGATGTTAGGCCTCGAACAAAAGTAAGTCTACCGGTTACCTTGCCATCCGAACCGCAGCACGTCAACGATAAGCATTGGACGTTATGGCGGGAGGAATAGGTGAGTCGCTGCAAAACTCTACTACCTAGTAGGATGTCTCCATGTTACTGATGTTAAGCCTGTGCTCGCCTTTTACGAGCTGCCTGGTGAGAAGGCAGATGGTCTATTCTGCGAAGGAGCCCGGACCAACACGGGGAAAATGTATTATTGAAATTGTGATATTAATAATAATCTCTAACCATCCAAACTTAAGCTAACACTTGGTGAACACCCTTGTTAGCCCACGATGCTAGGCTTATCGCCTGCGTTACAGAAGTTTGTTTAAAAAACATAATAAATAACCGGTACTCAAACATAAGTAAATCTATTGATTCAGATAATGTCATGCTGAAATAAGATAAAGATCGATGAATATAAAACTATTAACTTTTGAAATGTTTTCTATTATGCAATATTATGGTTGTTCAATAAAGGTTTCAACAATTGATATCTATTATTTTGTAATAATATGAAGATAAATGACTATGAAAACGATTTACATTTAAAGTTAATTATTTAAATGAATCTTTAAGTTACTAAATTATTATTACTACAATTTATATTACCTTTGTAATAAGCCTTTTAATCATTGTCATCAAAACATAAATCTATTAACAGCTAGCTGGTTCCATAAGTATATTTCGTTCCCTTACGGAAATCGTTAGAGCGCTAACATAAAAGTAACCTAAGTATATCTTTTTTAGTTCCGGATCATAATGCAACCGTTTGATGTTGTCACTATCGAAATGCCACCCACCAGCAACCATATAAAGTACTAGCAGCTTTACGCAGCTTCGCCTTCGCAACTTGGCTTCTACTGCACCGATTTTGATGAAACAAAACCTATATCACTCAAGAATAATGTAGCATTCTAAAGATAAAGTAATTATAGAAATCGGTCTAGTAGTTTCGGAGCATATTCGCTACAAACAAACAAAAAATCAAACATTACCTCTTTATAATATTAGTTTGGAAGTATAGGTTAATTAATTCGTTTTTTTATACACCGCTGTGTATTGTGCGTGCGCGCGTCTCTCTCTCTCTCTCTCTCTCTCTCTCTCTCTCTCTCTCTCTCTCTCTCTCTCTCTCTCTCTCTCTGTGTGTGTTGCTGCTCAGCTTGCTAAAAAATTAAACTTAATAATCGCACATAATACCGAAATAAAATTATGATGAGTTATTTTTAGGTAATGTTTGCAAACGTTTGTTATTTTAACGAACTCTGAAAAAAGAAGAAGGCTATATTATGTTTGACTCCTATATGTTTGGTGTAATAATCGACTTTACCGTCATTTCTGAGACGATTTTATTTATTTGAAAGGGCATACCTTCAGGGTCCTATTTTTTCTATTTACACAGCCTATTTTTTTTATTTAGAAAATAAAATTATTGAAATAAGAAGGGATTTCCCAGTTTGATCTGCTTTGACTATTTAACTTAAAATTGTAAAAAAAAAAACACAAAATTAAATAACAGCAAAACTTAACTGAGCTTAAACAAATTCCAAAAAATTATAAAATTACACAATTTGTAATTATATTATTTTAGTATCTACCTATTTTCTAATGAAAAATATTCAAGTGACGTGAGTAATGACGTCAAAACAGCTGATTGCAAAGTCAATTACCAGTCACGCTTGCGTTGTTCGCTTTACGTTGCCTACCATAAAAATATCACCTATTCCTAAAAATAATACTTTGAATTTCCCACAAAAATAAAACGGTTTTGACTACGAGGAAATAATTAAGGAAGCTGGTAAACTTACTTTTGCTTGAAGTCTCATTCCAGCCTCAAGTTGGCAACACACTATTACCACCTTTGGTGTCTCTAGGTGGTGTAAATTTCTTACCATCAAGAAATCCGTGCGCTTGTTTGCCAACCAATATCATAAAAAACATTTTTTTAATGTCATTCCCTGAACATCGATTAAAAGAAAAGGCATAACCTAGTTGATGTCATATTTAACAAAAAAAACACTACGGTACCACGTCTTTCGTTAATATTCTGCCAGTTTACATTTCTTGTTGGTAACAGATTTTAACCGATCCCTGAAAAGGAAGAGGTTATCATCTCAGTTCGACTGCACATTTTTTAAATTTTTTAGTATGTTTTGGTCAATAACAAACTGATTTCTATAGTTCATGTTTAGAAAGATAGGTTATGGTCACCACCGCAATATTGATGAGATCGCTAACATCTACAAAAAATATGCATTGTTAAGTATAGAGGTACAATTCCGAGATGCGCTGCAGACTGCAATCGTAGACGACACTGCGGTTAATGACTGCCGTCGACCGCAGTGCTGCCTGCAGTCGCGGTGGCTTCTATTCCAAGCAAGGCGGCATGCTACCACTGCACGAGTTATATAACTTAATTGATGGCGATGAAGCTTTTGCTTTATATAATTATATGATGAAACCCTATTGTAAAAGACAAGCAAGACTAGAAAGAGATAAGCTAATTTATAACCACAGATTATGACGAGGTCTGGATGATCTACTAGATGACTAGACAATATTTATTAGTCTCGTTTCAACATTTTCCGAAACAGTACACACTTTTTGTGACATTTCACATGCAATTTCTCTGCAGTCCGAGACAGTACCGGCACGCGGCCGCAGGCGACACGCAGCGACTGCACGACACCGCAGTGTTGCCTTACTCGGAATCAAGTTCATATTGATTCATAGAAACTATTGATGTCACCTAGGGTTTGCAGCTGCAGTTTGCGGTCCATTTCGGAACCACTTGGTATTTTTCGCAAAACGAATTATCAAATCGCGACGAGGTACCCAATAAAATAGATGGAGTCAGGATTTCCTGTTTGCAGCGCAAGTGCTTAGTTATTTCGATTTATAACCTTATTATTTTAAATAGCATACCATCGTCAACAAGTCAGCCTATGAAAATATAATGTAATTTCTCAGTTTAGGTATATGAAGCCGGTGTTGCGTTATGGATTGGCATTTGTCAGTTGCTATTTTGGTTTCGACCGGCGTGCCATCTGCTTAGTTCATTTTCTTATATATTTTTCGATATCAGGGGAAATTCATTTACTTAATTTAGTACCTTAAAAATATTTCTCACAAACTGTTAATAATAAAATAGTATCCCGTGAAGCCTGCACCCTAGTAAACAACCATTTATATCGTTCTGTAACTACATGTTTTACAATTACCTCGAACTCCGGAGCGGTTTGCGGCAATGCGGATGTTATCCTTGAAATATCGTCAAACGAATATGCTGTGGCAGTGTGATCTACCACAATAGACTAATTCTTACTTTTAAGTAGTTTGAAAGTGCGGTTTTTGTACATAAATCAAGTTTTTTTTTAGTATGAAGTAAGCAAACGCATCGCCATAGTCCATACGTATTATAACTGCCTTATACAATACGTAGCTTCATATTTTTTTATTTTTATGATAATGGAAGGCAAACAAGCAGACGGATTTCCTAGAAACCAAATGTCGTAATTATGCGTTGCCAGCATGAGACCAGGATGTTGGATCTCGAGCAATATTAAGTTTACCGGTTACCTTATTCTCCGAAGTAGATCACGTCAACGGCAAGTACTGACGTTATGGCGGCAGGAATAGATAAGGTGGTGGTACCGATCCGGTCGAGTCACTGCCAAACTCTACCCCTAGTCAGATGTCACGGTGCTAGTAACGGTAAGCCTATGCTCGCGTTTAACGAGCTGCCTGGCAGGAAGTTACGGCACGGAAAGTTATGGAACGGAAGTTAGTTTCAATTTATAAACTCTGACAGTAAAACAGGGGTAATATAAGTTTGACCTGCGTGTGTATGTTGTATGTCTGTCTGTATGTAGCATCACACTCTTTGAACGGATGAACCGATATCGATGTTTTTTTGTTTGAATGCTGGTTTCATCGAGATGCGGTGGGGGTTTGTGGGGGTTATTAAATATTTTTTAGTTTACTACTTTTTACTTTACTTAGATTTGTAAATATCTTTTTATATCTTAAATTGTATTTCAACGAACACTTATCCTTTCTCTGTGCCAGGAACACAGAGGAAGTTGAAAGTTCGTCTGTCAGTATAGAAATACATATAAGGAAAATATTGAGCTGCAATTTATGTATTCCGTTCACACTCAGAAACAGATCATTATATTATTTCAATGCTTAATGTATTTTGTATGCCACCTAACCCAGAATAGCTAAGCAGCCAAAATGCCTTAAAATATTTGCATATGGGAAGGCAAATTGGCTATATCTTCTCTAAACGATAATAGCTAAATGGAGTACTTGGGTGTATTGACTTCGAAATGGCTATTTAGTCCGGTGGCCCTGTTTCGGTTTTGTTTAATAGTAGCTGTATATTATAAATAGAAGCACAGTACTACTATTTAAATTATGCGCTCCGGTTTTGCACTTTCTACTCTTTTTACACTTTATACTTTATTTTTTTAAATTGGCTGACCTAATCTAAATTTAAGCGAAATGATTAATTATGTGTAATAACAACTCTAGATAGATATGATTAAAATAAATTCGGATTTCCGAAGCTTGACGAATATAACCGAAGCGCATTATTTAAATAGTTCAACTGTATAATGTTGCTATGTTAACAATCTTATTAAATTTTTTTGTAAATCGGCTTGCCAAGTTTTGTACGAGGGCCAAACTGAAAGTTTTTAGAACTGGCAACTTAAAAGCATTATATTAAAAAAATAAGTTTAAATTTTGAAAATAGAACTCTTTACCAATCATATTGAGTATACATTTCATTCATTTGTCATTTGTTTACACGATTTGGCGACAAATTGAAAATTGTCTGTGCACGTCAGAATGAATTTAAGCCGAGAAAATTTTCGTGCAATGATTTTTTATGACTTTCGATGTCATATAAGTCAACAAGAAAGTTATGATAGATTGGTTTTTCACGATGAAGTCCCATCTCGTGTCACAGTTTACAACTGGTTTAATGAATTCAAACGTGGTCGAACTAATCTCACCGATGATTTGCGTAAGGGACGGCATTCTACAGCGACGACTGAAGACAATATCAGTGTTGTGCGGCGTATGATAGAGACTGACAAAAGAGTGACCTATCAGCAGATTCGGACAAGTCTAGGCATAGGTATGAGTCAAGTGCACAAAATCCTCCATGAACATTTAGCGGTCAGGAAGCTTTGTGCCCGTTAGATACCGCATAATTTGACCAAGGCTCAAAAACTCCGCCGTGTTGATTGGTGCCGAG